>JAOWBN010222646.1:0-13112 GCA_028565015.1 Pinguicula moranensis | reverse complement strand
AGAGAAGAAAAGAAAAGAAAAGAGGAGGAAATATTTGTACAAAAAAAAGATATTCTCTCGTATTGAAATAAGTAGTTTTTGGTCCCTTTAGTCTTAATATATTTTTGTACAGTTATATTATTATTATTTTATTATTTAATCAAGTATGACAAAATTTGATCATATCAACCTAGACGACAGACGAGCATGCCAAGTGGAGAAATTGGTTGGAACACCGACCGTGGCAGGGAACGCATATTTGTTGGCATAAGAGTTTCTCAAACCAAATGTGTAGTGGATATAGACCCCCTTCAGCCATACCTTGCAACAGGATTGTCCTGTTTTATTGTATTTCACAAAAATAAGAATATTTAGCGAAAATAAAAAGACTGTTGTTATACTAGCAAATTGGTAACTAGACTGAAGTTTAGCTGAAGCATGGAACAATGAAGCCTACAGTTAACGACAAGGGGCGATTGGAATTGGGGATGGTGAGTCAACCAGTATTTTGATATCCAAATCTGCAATGCTTCCTACGACGACCTAGTCATTTCCCGAGTATTGCTACATTGATAATTATCGCAAATCAATGGTAATGTGCTGATTAGCACCACTATCAACAAACCAAGTGTCATTTTTAAGAGAGGCATAGCCACGAGGGCAATCAATTTTGCAGATGTTGATGCTTTCCCTAATACGAGAAATTTGTTGAGTATATTTGGTCGAATTTCACTTTTTACACTTAATAAATTTGTTAGTAGGCGTTTAGTTGAATAATCTTGTAAAGAAAAATGCAAAAAATTAAATCAAGACACAATTTAAAGCCCGAGGTTCACCGTCTCCTTAGATCCGACTAATCCTCGTTGAGCTCCGAAATTGGATGATCTCGTAGCTTATATTATCTTTTGAGAAAAATTATAATATACACAAGTCCGAACAAATATCAAAAAATAAGATACATGCAACCACAGATTTAGTCTAAGATGCTTAAGCAAAGTCTAAAAGAATTCCTAAAACGTGTTAATAACGTCACTTTATGAAGCAACTCACAAAAACAACACTTAAAATGAAATCCCTAAACTTTAAAGAAGCTAAACTAGCTCAAAAGTGTAACCAAAACGTACATCTCAACGAATAGAATCGATCTCACCAATTACAATTACCAAAATCTACGTAAAATCGCCGAAAAACCAGGAGTTTAGCCGTCGAAAAGTCGTAGAACCAAGAGAGAGACGAGAGAAAACGGTTTTTGGGATTCAAGAGAGGGAAATCAAATGAATTAATTAATTCTCGATTTCCGTCGAAAAACTTATATATCGATCGTGTAAATAAACCCTGACTGTCGGATCTTTCCAAATTAATGGCTCTATTTCGATCGAGTACACGTATCATCCCGCGCCATTGAATCAAACTCAAAATGGACAATTCTATCTTCACCGATAACCATAATTAATCTGAACCGTAGGATCATGTCAGAACATCGAACGGTCGCGACTCTTCGGATCAAGCTTCCTCGAGAAACTTCTTTTTGGACCGTTAGATCAAGATTAAAAGAACGGTTCATATCAACTCAAGTAGATTCCTCGAAAAGCTTTAATATAAGGCATTAGATCAAAATATAAGCGAACGATTCAGATTAAAGCATGACAAATAAGCGGGATTTAATTGCAACCACACGATCAATACAAACAGGCGATCAAGATTATGTTTTCATTAATGACATTCTCGTAAATTCAGCAACAACAAGGATAAAACAGTTATTTAGCACTTAGTAAGGGTACACTCATCATTTCACAAGCACATTTCACAACATACAGTACAAACAAGCGGCAGAATAGTGAATTCACAATTTTAAATAATATTCATTAATATTTATGATATTTGCATTCAACCCATCATATTGTAAATCCCATTTTCAACCTTATTATGTAGAAAAAGAATTTTCTTAAAAAAAACCCCATCATATTGTAAATCCCATTTTCAACCTTATTAGGTAGAAAAAGAATTTTCTTAAAAAAAAACCCCATCATATTGTAACAGTCGGAGACCTGAAGACTAGTGTCTCCACAGGTCTGGCACGCATCAGGGGTGTACTCTTTTTTTTTTGATAACTGGGGTATCGAAAATAATCCCGTCAACAGGGCAGAATGGTGAGCAGGTCTAAGCCAGACTAATCATCGAGGTCATGACCAGGCGCCAACCCACCCATAACAAGGTAGTATCGCGAGCCGGAGTGGTGTGTCTGAGGCTCGGTAGCGTGGCCCTGCAGGGTGTCATCTAGCGGGATCGAACCCCTTACCTCTAGGCAAGCCCTGATGCCAGTGCTCTACCACTGGGACAACCCGTCGGGGTTATCAACCTTCAGGATTGCCGCAAGTACTAGGGCCTACTTAAACCTGCCCCCATTGGATCCCACACGACAATCGTAAGGACTGAATCGTCCACGATAGCCTGGTCCAGATCCGCTGCGCGACACGCTAGTGACCACGTACAACTTTGAAACAAGGCATTTGCCGCTGGGACAAGCAATTCATAAATTGAGCATATATTTTCAATTTTGTTTTACCCGTGCCACCTATTGAAAAGAAAATATCTTTTTTTGATAACTGGGGTATCCGAACAGAATCCTATCAACTGGACAGAACAGCGAGCCGGTTTAAGCCCGACTAATTCCGGAGGTCATGACCAGGCGCCAACCCACCCATGATCGGGTAGTATCATGAGCCAGAGTGGTGTGTTCGAGGCCCGGTAGCGTGGCCCTGCGGGGTGTCATCCAGTGGGATCGAACTCCTGACCTTTAGGCAAGCCTTGAGGCCAGTGTTCTACCACTGGGACAACCCCTCAGGGTTGAAAAGAAAACATCTGTGTCTGACGCGCGGATCAAGCCTTAGATGGGTCTGGGCGTGGGTTCAAATCCAGATGGACACTTTTGCTTACATTGCCCAACTTGGGGTTAATTATATATATTTTATATTTTGTATAACCTACACATTGGATGATATTATCCGCTTTAGGCTGAAATTCTCACGAATTTATTCTTGAGACTTTTATCTTCGAAAAGTCTTACCCAATTAGGGGGTGTTTGCAAGTTTCATGGAAAATGAACTTTTGGCTTTTGGTGGTGGAAAAGCCTGTTTGAAGTGTTTGCGATTTTGACTTTTGGCTATTGACTTCTGACTTTTGGCGGTGAAAAAAGTCAAAAAAAGCCCAAAATTCAGAAGCATATCTGGGGTAGCTTCTGAAGTGCTTTTGACGGTGACAATTTTGTAATTATTTAAATTTTTAAAAATTTGACATTCTTACTCTCATAAATAATTTAATATTTCTAAAATATCCTTAATTTGGGGATAACTTCGTCATTTCCCAATTATAAGGTAAGAAAATCCCGTTTAGAAATAATAATCTGCAAACACTATATTTGTGACTTTTGCTGTATTAAAGCATATTTTGCAAACACTTTCCAGCTTATTCATGAAAGCTCCTTTTTTCAAAAGACCTTTTGAAAAGCTACTTTTGCGGAAGTACAAGAACTTGTAAACACCCCCTAAGTCTCGAGGTTCGCCCAAAAACAACTACGTCCTCATCGAGGATCCGATGCACTACTCCAATAAAAACCAGTTATCCAATATATAGATACCGCCGCTACGCCTACTATTAACCATTATCAATGTTAAAAAATAATTTGGTATCGTTATTTTTTTTTAAAAATATTTTATTATAATCATAATTATCAGAGTCAGTATCAAATACAAGATTTGAAAAATTTTGAAAGACAAAAAGCATATGAATTTGACTTACATATTAAACGATTTTGAGAGAAAACCCCTCATTTGTATGAATATACACGTGTAAGCAAAAGGAAAGTGAGTTTTTGTATAGTGCTAACATTATAATAATTAATATAATTTAGAAATTCCCAAAAAGAACTAGTGAAACTTATGGAATGAACTTTTATGATATGAATAGTTTGTCTAATTTATGAAATGAATTATTGTTAAACGAAATTTAGGATATAATCATAATTTACCTAATTTATCTAATTATAATTTAACTAAATTAGGAGTACATTTACTAAAAACATTTAACTAAATTACCTACTTAATTATCATGAAATTAATTGTCATAATTTAATTCATTGTCTATCTAATTATAATTTATCTAAATTAGAAGTTCGGCTACCAAAAATATTTAACTAAATTACCAAAAAAATACCTAATCAATTAGCAAAAAAATTAATTTTTCTAATTAATTAATTGTCTATCTAATTATAATTTACCTGAATTAGAAATTCGCTTACCAAAAATATTTAACTAAATTATGTTAGTGTTGTGCCCTAAGGTCAAACACCTATGATCTTTGTATCAATATTTTCATATCATTGTGTATGATTAGTAGTATACTTCATTATTTATTTTATTACTTGCATTATTATTGCTTATCAAATAATTTTTTTTATAAGTAAATAATTTTTATTATAATAACAAACTGTACACAATTAAGACAATGATTTATCTTCAAATCGAAGCTTAAATCATTCCGACCATAGATTAATCAAGGTGAAAAAAAACTGGATACACAAAGTCTTGGATGACGTAACCAATCTGCGATTGTCACGCCTACCAGAGGTGCTTCAAAAGCAGTGTACCAAGTCCAGGATTGAACCTTGATCTTCTTAGCAACTGTAGCGACATCCAAGTACCATCTCGAAAACGGACATCATTTTTGGCATTCCAGATATTCCATATAATACACTGCCATATTATATGGAATATAATACGTATGGGCTATACGTATATAGGGCATGCGGATCCAGTGGAACAATTTGCAGCTCATATGGGGATGGCAATCCGGAGATGTGGACGCGAGTTATGGAAGACGAGACTGTAGTAAACGCCAGCAGAAAGCCATAACCCTAAAAGGTGTTCGCTTACCCCAAATTGAGGCAAGTAATGGTCTTGGAGCTGAAACTGATCCCAAAGAAAGACGCTGCATACAATATCCAGACCTCACAGAATACGTGCCTGCAGGGTCATCAATCCAACGCCATCCATCACCTCCAGGCTGCGGGGAAAAACCTATCAACATCACCTCAATCTCCTGTACCCTGACCGCCTCATGATGCCGAAGCGGTCTACGCCATGTCTATGCCAGATGCCAATCATCCTACACATTAATCCATTTGGCCGAAATAAGAATATGATGATCAGTAGCCAACGGATATAGTCAAGGATATCGTCCTGCAAGAGCACACCCATCGAGCCAGTCATCCTCCCAGAACCGTGGCCGATCTCCACTCACTACCCGTCGCTTCACTCCCTCCACCAAGGTGAGGCACAAATGATAGAGTACACATCCTTCCACCATCTCGAATGACCAACACGAACAGCTAAATCTGACCAATCCCCCTCCCCTCTCCAAATATATTTGTACATTACAATGTTCCTCCACTGACCAACTGTCCCTGTTCGTAACCTCCATCCCCACTTAGCCAACAAAGCAACATTAAACAATCCGAGATCCAGAAAACCCAAACCTCCCCATTCTTTACTTTGGCATATATTCTCCCAACTAATCCAGGCGATACCTCGAGATGTGCTAGAATATGTGGACCAAAGAAAAGATGTGCAGATTTTAATCATCTCCTTAATAATAGTCTTAGGTGCTTTATATATAGAGAAATAATATACAGACATACTGCATAATACACTATTTATCAAAGTCACCTTACCTCCAAAGTTTAGACATTGATTCTCCCAGGAAGCAGTCTTCTTTCGCATTGCCAGAATAAGAGGTCTCCAAGAACGCACATAACATGGGTTACAACCCACCTGGATCCCTAGATACTCAAAAGGAAGGGACATCACCTGACAATGCAACACACTGGCGTAGCCCTGCAAAGTATCAGGGGGAGTGTTTATCCCCAATATGCTACTTTTCTTGAAATTGATGCATAAACCAGATACAAGTTCATATAATCGAAGAATAGCCTTCATTCCTTGAACATTCTGAAGATTTCCTGGCCCAAAGAATAAAGTATCATCTGCATATAAAGAATGGGTATAAATTGATTCCCCACATTGAATCCCCTGCAAAACACCAATATCCACAGCACGATGAAGTAATAAATTCAGACCCTCCGTGGCTATAACAAATAAAAATGGTGATAATGGATCATCCTGTCTCAGACCACGATGAAAATCGAAAATACCAAATGATGCTCCATTAACAAGAACTGACCCTGAGACGAACTGTATGCAAGCCCTCATCCAAACTATCCACCTCTCAGAAAAACCCATTTTCCTCATCATATTAAACAAGAAGGGCCAGTTAACAGAGTCATATACCTTTGCAAAATCAACTTTCAAAAAAATAGTTGAATCCTTTGATAATTTGACTGTGTTCAATAATTCGGAAGCAGGCAAAATACCTTCTTGAATCTGTCTACCTCGAATGAAAGCTAAATGTTGAGGAGAAATAACTTTATCAATCACTAACATCAGTCGGTTTGCCAGAATCTTTGATAATAATTTGTATGCGCTACCAACCAAGGATATAGGACGAAAATGATTAAGCTCTGTCGATGAAAGGACTTTTGCAAGCAATACAATAGATGTAGAATTAATCGCCCTGCATAAATCCCCCGTTTAATAAAAATCTCTCAAGAAAGTAGTATAGTCTCCTTTCAAAACATCCCAGTGAGTCTGGAGGAAATGAAAATTAACCCCATCAGGACCCGGACTCTTCCTTTCAGAACAAGACATAAGAGTAGCATATATTTCTTCATCACTGAATTTTGCAAACAACAAATTATTATCCTCAATAGTTAGAGTACGTACACATGGTAGCAGAATATTCGGCCTATCAGTAAATGGTTCTGCAAAATGTCACCTGAAATGATTCAAAATGCCATGCTTCACACCCATAACATCCTCTTTCCAAACACCATAAAAAACAATCCATGAATTTCATTGCAAAAGCGACGATTTCGTACCCGAGCATGAAAGTAACGAGTATTACCATCTCCTTCCCGAATCCAAGAAGATTTGGATTTCTGAAACAGAACTGCAGCCTTACGATTCTGTGATACATGTAAATCAACCAAAGCAACTTTCCTTTCATTAATTTCAACCTTAGATAATTCACGTGTCTCCCCAATGTTATCAAGAAACCATAGTTTTTCAGAGATGTTTTGAAGAAGTCGGTCAGTCATACCAAATACATCGTGATTCCAAACTTTAAGTGCCTGTCTCAAAGCTTTTAACCGACAATGCAAAATATAAGACTTACTTCCTACGAATAACAGATTCTTCCAAGTATCCTCGACAAAGGATCGAATAGATGGGTGAGAATCCCAAGCATCTAAAGTTCTGAACAACTTAGGCCCCCAATTAACTGAACATGTTGTCAATAAAATAGGTCGATGATCAGATATACATCTATCGAAAGCAATTTCCTTCAAACCTGGCCATAATGCGACCCAACTATCCGAAAGAAGAAACTTGTCAAGCCGATTGGCACTTGTCCCTCTCCCATTGAGCCAGGTATAAAAAAATTTATGTAGAGGTAGATCAATCAAAGCATTATCAAGAATAAAATCATTAAATTCAACCGTAATCACCGAAGGAAGACCAGAAGCATTGAGACGTTCTGCGGTAGATCTGACAGAATTAAAATCACCAACCACACAAATAGCACAAGAATCTGCTTCCTGTATCATACGTGTGAGATGTATACGTAAAGCATGTTTATCAGAAGGAACATATGGAAAATATACATTAATAACCAATAACTTCGCCTGTGTGGCTTTCCAAACTCCTTCTACTGCAAGAATATTAGAGAAAGAGCGAATTGTCGAAGCAACAAAAATATCTCCATCCCATATAGATAAAAGACCACCTGCTTGTCCATTAGGTAGACTCTCAGCCCACTGAAACCCATGCCCACGCCAAAGTGTACTCATAATCAACCGATTAGCAGAATTTGTTTTGGTCTATTTAAACATAAAAAATTAACAGAATATGAATATGCAAGATTTTTAAATATACATACCCGACCCGGGGCTCCAAGACTTCGAACATTAATAGACATAATCCTCATATATGAACATGAGTAGACACGAACATAACCTCCTCAAGTGCATCCATCTCCACATCTCGTTTCTCCATATCAACCAGCCTAGACACCATTTTATCATCAGATAAATCACTAATCAAACCAAGACTCTTCCCGATCTCCCAAGTTTTTACTGCCTCATCCATAATTTTATATGATCGCTGGGTAAAGCCAAAACATTTATCTTGTTTAACATCCTTATGTGACAAAAATCCAAATAGATGTGCATCAGATTGCGCACTATCCAAATTTTTTGACACAAATTTCACCTTGTTTTTCCTTACCATTTTATTTTTCACTTTTTACCACTATAAATATACTCCCTTCTTAATTTTCAATCATACATCCTTTCTTAATCTCAATTCTCAATTCTCAACTCTCAACTCCCAACTCTCAACTCTCTTCTTAGTTGCCTCTTCCTATTTATTCAATTTTCAAGTTCATTCCGCAATCATCTACTTTCTAGTTTCTACTGCATTTTTCTCCAATCCTCGATACTACCAATTTTTTCAGTAATTTTTTATATTATTTTGTTACTCTATAAAAAAAATGTCCAAAAGATCGCACATTCCGTCTTATTTATCACTTCCTCCCACCCCCAGGTTCTACACCCCTTTTGTCGATTTTGTAACAAAAATATTGGTTTGAATGCTTTAGAAGAGATGAATTCACAATTTTTAGGTAAACGTTTGTTACCGTTGGCGCCGGATGATGTGCTTTTGGAAGAAATTATTCGTGAAAGTAGAAACCATCCATTTATACATCAACAACAAAGTCCACCCCGGCCGAGGCCGCCGCCGCCACCCGCCCCCAAGACTCGCTAATCTTGAATTTGGATAAACTTTTATGATAAAAGTGGAAAACCTGGCAAAAGGCCCTGACCATTATTATACAGGGTGCCGATTTTGTACGGTCAAATACGAGTTTCATAAATGTAACTATTTTATAAATATTTTATGTATTTAAATGATTTATATAATATTATATTAGTTTAAATATTAGTTTAAAATTTAAATATTGGTTTAAAATTTAAATATTAGTTTAAATATTGTATGTGTTAGAATTAAATATTACATTAGTCTAAGAAGGTCCGCAATAACCGTGCTCATGAAAGGCTGCCTAAGGCTGGTTCTTAAGCCCCTGTTTTGCGCAACCTTCTTATACTTATAATTGGCTTATAAGCACATTTTTTCAAAAAATAACTCATTTTTTGAAAAAAATGTGCTTATAAGCCAATTATAAGCATAAGAAGGCTGCACAAAATACCCCCAATTATAAGTAAGACCATTGTGACTCCGCCAGAATCTGGGCCTTTCACGATGAATGATAACACTGTCTAGGTAGCTAATTTTAGTGCGAGATCATCTACCTGGGTGCTTATCAAATCGATTAAGGCTTCTTAGACTATTGTAATTTAGAATTAGTATTAGTTAACTAAAAAATTTATAAAAATTGAAGGTGGAGGTTATGAATTGCTAACCAATCACATAAAATCGGTACATCCAGTAGAATATGGAATAGATCTTAGCCAAACACAATTATTGAGTTGGGTTTCTACTAGCGATGGAAGTCGACCTGGACCCGGAAGTCCAGGATGTCTCCTTCTAGTCCTTTTAGATATAATCAAAATAAAAATAGAGATGGTTTAGTAGATTTAATTTATTCATAGGGTCTTTCTTTTAGTCTTTTCAAAAGTCGTAACTTTTAATATTATGTACACATGCTTACTTATTCAGTAGACTAATCCGTAAATCACAATGTAGTGATGTTAAAAAAAGTTTTTTTTAGAAGAAAGAGACAATTACGTAAACTTTTTTTCAATTTTAGGGATACAAAAATATCTATATGTAGTGATGATACATGGTCCGATCATTGGCGAAGACATACTTATATGGTAGTAACTTGTCATTGGGTAGATAGTGAATGGAAAATAAAAAAAAAATGGTTATAGGATGTCTAATGAAAAACATAATGCAACAAATATATGCTCAATGATAATGAATATACTTGAAGAATATAATTTACAACATAGTGTTTCTTTTGATAATGCAACTTTTAATGATGCATGTATACCTGCATTGAAATAATTGTGTGAAGCTTCATTTGAAGGTCATTTTTTCCATATTAGATGCATTTGTCATATTATTAATTTATGTGTACAAGACGCTTTATCATGTATTAAGTGTTAATCCAACTAAAATGGCGGTAAAATATTTAGCAACTAAACCGGAAGTAATGAAGGAATAGTTTAAATTTTGTACTGGTAATGGTGCTAGGCCCATTCAATTTAACATAGATTTAGCAACCCAGTGGAACTCTACTTACTATATGCTTAATCAAATAGTTCCTTATAAGAAATTATTGTGTAGATTTTTTAGTAATAACTACAGTCATATATCTTTACACCCGGTAAATTGAAAAGATACTTAAATTTTTTTTACAATCGTTAAAACAATTTAATGAATATACCAATATATTATCTCATGTATATAATGCCACTTCACACCTTATTGTTCCCATTTGTGCTAATTTAGGAGAAACGATATAAAGTTATGAAAATGAATCTGGGTTAAAAAGTGTCATAGTTGCTATAAGATTAAAATTGTATAAATATATTTTAGATATACCACTACTGAACCTAGTTGCTGCCGTTTTAGACCCCTGGATTAAATTAGAAGGTTTAACAACATCATTAGAAGATTATTATAATACATTTACATACGAATTTGGTGTACCAACTAAAAATTATAAGAACGTAATTAATGTATTAAACGAGTTATATGTAGATTATCAAAGACGCTTAGATATTACGACTCAACCGGCTAACGCACTTAGTGAAGGTAGTACTAGTAGAACCGGAGGTCTCAGAAGATTTATGAATAAAATATCCAATAAACGAATCAGGCCCCCGTCAAGTACCAGAATTGTGAAACTTGACGCGTATTTAATCACTCATTCCGAGATTGCGCAGACAAATGCAGGTGAAGAAGATGATGATTGGATGTTTTTCGATGTTATTTGCAGGTGGAGAAGCAAATCACAAGATTTTTCAGTATTATCGATTATGGCAAAAGAGGTTTTAGGATGTCCAGCTTCAACTGTTGCTGTAAAACAAACATTTAGTTAGGGAGGGTACATTTTAAGTGAAACCCGTTCAAACTTGAGCCCTTGGATGTTGGAATATCAAACTTGTATGCAGGATTGGATAGCAGCGGAGCATAGGTTTCAAGAACATCAATTCGTTGAAGAGGATCCATTCGACATAAATAAAGATGGGTCAACGATAAGCACATGCGCATCAAGTCCAAACAATTTTGAATGATTAAACAGGTAATTAAGGTAAGAAACTGAAGAACTATGTGGGATTTGATTCGTTTATACACATAAACGATACGTAGGCAATTTGATTATAAATATTAATTCATTTATAGTTTAATTCAAGCCATTCCCCTCCTTTTTTATTTTTTATTTTTTAATTATATTGTAAATATAAATGTTAACGTACATTTATTTATATTAGTATTATAAATGTAAATGTGACTTCATTTATATGGTCAATCATCAATGTAATTTTATTTATATTATAATTTATAAACTTTGATTTATAAATTATTATGTACATATATAAATAATATTTGTATATTGATATATTTATTAAATATAAGTTTATTTGTTTATGAACTAAAATTATCTATAATTTTTATAGATTTATATGAAAAATATTAGAAAATATTAAAAAAATGAAAGAAGTAATTTTTTTCTTAAAAAAATCCAAAAAAAACTCTATTAAGCCGGAGGTTTGAACCGGATTTAAATCGTGTTGGAACCGTCATGAAATAGTCTGAAACTGCCTGAACCAAAATCGTCAACCCAACTGGAGGTTTTTGACAACCGAATTGCCAATCAGAGAAAACCGGACCGGGAAAAACCGTATATTGAAAGTTAGGTTAAGATTTTTATTTTTAAAAACTGGCAACAAACAAAAAAGAATGGTTCGATAACCGACAACCGAACCGCCCATGTCTAGTTATGGTAAAATGTTTTCGATAATTATGGACAGAAATCATTACCATACCATTTGTATGGTAATCAAAATCTTATATTGAAATTGTACTACAATACCAGAAAACTGTCATATTAACGATATTACGGTACAGTTACCAACGGTTTTCAGAAAACCGTTGGTAAATTTGTCCAGCTCTACTTTTTCTAAACATGGTATTTCTCGGCAGCGACATTTTAACGTAAAAAAGAAAAATGAGGAGAAGCTTTTCCCATTGGCTTGAAAACAACTCTCTTTATAAAAATGGATGGTGTTTGCAACAATTGAATTTAGAGAAAATAGCAAAATATGGTTGTTGTATTAAGAATTTCAACTACAAGAGTTAATATGCTCTTCTACTTGGGCCAAGCCCACTACAAACCCAAACCCAACAGTTTCCCTCAAAATGGGTGAAAAATATTGATCAAGTCCATCTTGTTACAAAGTCTATCAATATCTATTGCCCCAATACCCTTAGTGAGACAATCTAATGTGATCCAGGGTTCCTATGACGTGATCCAAGGTGCACACCATAAGGATGGAATGGCACAAGACCCATGGATGTCCCCTAAGGGGACAACAACAAGAGTTAGGGACAAATGGCACGAGGGATCAATCAAGGAATGGAACCAAGTGCCATGTGGTGAAGAACCTATTGATGCAACCTGTGTTACGCCTAAAGCTTTACAAGAACATAAGACGACTTCCAAAGGAGATGAAGATCCATTAGAGCTCCAAAGTGGTCCCATTACTCGAGTTAGGATGACAAAATTCAAGGAAGGACTTGCGTTGTTGGTCCAAGACACATAGGCCGAATTTACAACACCATGCTCAAATCATCCACTTAGTGAGCCCATTTGAAGGGGGGCACGTCCTACATGCTTTGGACATGTCTCATGGCCCAAGTTCATGGACCAAGCTCATGGACCAAGCTCAAAACACTCATGGATGATGAGGCCCATTTGGCTTATCTCAAGCA
>JAOWBN010222635.1:0-13114 GCA_028565015.1 Pinguicula moranensis | reverse complement strand
TGGGTGGCCCAACAAACCATGGTGAGAAACAAGGGGCCGACCCTAGATGTAGGCCAAGAGAGGGGTGACGGGGGGTCTGAAAAAGGGCTGAGTAGGCCTGAGGAAAAATATGGGTCGTGGTAGTGGACTGACTGGCAAAATCTGGCTGCTGGAAATGGGCTGGGGAGCAAAATGATTTGGGGCGGAGGATGGGCCTGTGGTGTAAAAAGGCTCAGTAGGCCCAGTAGCAAGATAAGAAATTGGTGGCTGAGAAACTGGGCTATGGATATAATATCTAGGTGGGCCAATCGTGCCAATAGGCTGAAAAAAAGAAGGCGGCCCAATAGATGAAGAGAGATTTGAAATGGGATGCGAAGCATTCTGTTGGCCAAAAAAACCTAACTCGACAGACTCATGACCAGCGGGAGGAAAAGGAATGGTCGGGGAGGCCACGATGGCGAAATTTTCATGGACGGCACCAAAAAACTTGAGGGACGAGTAACGGGAACGACAATTATTGGTGTAGTGACCATACTCGTCACAAATTTGGCACTGTGGTTCGCAATGACCACGTCCGCGGCCGCGACCTCTCAAATGATCGGAGGAATGATAAGCTGGGGTGGGAATAGGAGGAGGAGACTGTGAATACATGGGAGACTGAATGGGAGACTGAATGGGAGCTAGGGTCGGTGTATATGGTACAGGATGTGGAGTATAAGTGGGTTGGGTGTTCGGTGGATGAGAGGAGAGTGAGGTGTTGTTGGAGGGGGAATACGACGGTGGAGAGGGGCTAGGAACAGAGTCTAGACTGACTGGAGAAGGGTGAGGAGTTACGGCTAGGAAAGCGAGGGCCAAAGAGCCGATGTCGGAGATGGTTCTGTGATAAAGAGCATGAAAGTTCTCGTCCCTGGAAATAATCTCAAGAACAGAGGACAAAGGATCTTTGGAGAGCTGAGATCCAGCAAAGGCATCAAAGTCCAATCCTAACCCCTATAGAAATCGATGACTCTGATCCAAGGGGGAAACAGGGAGACCAAGAGCGGCGAGCTGATCACAAAGCAGTGGAAACTGTCTAGAATAGTCCTTGACAGGAAGATGACCACGCTGGAGTTGTTGAAGAGCATCACAAAGGCTTAATTCGTGAGAGGGGCCTGAGCTACTGAACTCTTGTTCCAGGGTGATTCAAATGGCGTGAGCCGTAAGCTGATCATGAAGGAATCCACAGGCTGTATCTGTAAGAGACGAAATAAGGAGCGAGTATATCCTTTGATCAACAGATTGCCATTGAAGATAAGCTGGATTGGATTTAGAGGCATTGGCAGAATCTTGTTTGGAAGGTTTGGATGTAGAGCCATCAACATATTTAAGGAGATCATATTGTTGCAGAAGTGTTTTGACCTGATTGCACCAAAAAAGGTAGTTGATGGAGTTAATTTGGCAGTGACAAGGATGGAAAATTCTGCGTATGTTAGGGGAAATATAGTGGAGTCCGGTAAGGCAACAGAGGATACTTAAATGAGGAGTAAAGGAAGGTGAAATAGCAGAAAGGAAATGAGGCAGCGAAAGTCTAGGAGAAGAAGATGAACAGAGAGAAGCAGAAAAAATGAGGACTAACCAGGGGTATTTGAAACCATTGATTGTGCTCTGATACCCTGACAATGTGCATTTAGCCATTGTTGTGTTTGACTTCATTGAGTTTGTGGTGAGAACAAGTGTGTGCAGTGAGCAACAAGGTGGTTTGGAGACAAGAATAAGATTATTTTCCATGAGAGTTGCTTACTTCTTCATATGTTGAGTACATGTTTTTATAGAGTTAAATTCTAACGGATCCATCTTCTACAATCTTGACAAATCTTTATTTTGATATTTTGTCTGCTAAATCTTTAATGGTGCAAGTTGACTTTGCTTGATTTGTGGTAGGTTGTGATCTTGCAACTTGATTTGTGGTAGGCTGTGATCTTACAGATATTCCTTGGGAGTTGTGGGCTCAAAACTGTGATCTGGAAGGATTTCATGACCAACACAACTGGAGGGATGTCATGACCAACAATGACCCTTGCTTGTTAAACCCTAACATCCTGGTTGTATTCAATTCTCTACCAAATTTTTGCTATTTTTCCAATCAGACGGATGATCTTGGAGGGAATGCGCAGCCTCACTTTCTCCTTAGTAACATCTTCATTCTGAGTGGATGATAACGTATCAGCAAAAGTTGAATTGCCAATTATTTTACAATAACGGCAGGGCTGGGGATCCGTTCGGCGCATACCGTCCATGATTAATCAAGTCATTAAATATTTGAAGCTGTTGGAAAAGTAAATGGATGCACCCATGATTTTTGGTAGCCACGGCACACTCTCGGTGAAAAATCCAATCTGGAATTCTTGCTCGTATGGATGGTGTGTGTGTGTGGAGTTGTGCGGGATTGGTTTTTCTTGTGATTTAATTTATGCAAGGCTATCTTTTTGTTTCATTCGGATCATGTTGGTTTCATTGTTGAGTTTGAAAGGGATTGGAGATCAGTTAGTAGCCAGGAGTTAGTTGTTAAGCTATCATTGAGGTGCTTATGGTGAACTAGAAAAATGTGGGAAGATAAACCGACCTTGTGCTCAACTTAATGATTATTTCTGCTTGCAAATTTTAGAATGTTGATTGCTTTGCTTGCAAGAATGCTTGTCTTTTCCACTGTTCCCGCGTACTTTATGCTTTACTTTCAGAAACTTTCTGCTTCAGCTGGATAACAATCATGTATAACTATAATCCTAGTTGTTGTTTTTTAAATAAAGTTACTTCATTGAAAGGAAAGTTTTACATCGAAGCTCGCCAAGGGCTCGCTATTTCACAAAATGTGTCTGACCTTGAAAAGGCCTTACAACCTCAAAACAAAAGCCAAGCTATAACTATCTAAGTATTTCTATCAAAACCGAGCCAAGTTACTGGAATCGAATGCTCGGTAAACCTCCTTTGTCAAGTCGCAACATGCATTTAATTGTACTTGGCAGCTCATGTTCCTGCCAGTATAATTGTGTACTACCTGCAGCGCCCTGTTTGGCTATGTAATCTGCGATCCCATTACCTTCTCTAAAATGGTGTACCGCCTGTAGCCCGATGCCCTGTATGGTAGACTGGAAATCCTCCAAAGTGTTCAACAATTTCAAAGGCTTGCATCTGTTATTCCCAATCCAACTGAGCAGGAGCATCAAGTCCGTATCAAGAATAATGTTCTGCCACCCCTGCATTTGGCACAACATCAAGCCTTCTACTGCTTATCGTAACTCAGTCTCATTGTTAGTCGCCTGGCCAAGCTGAATCACGAATGCAACCCTTGTTGATCCATACTCATCTCTAATTATGCCTCAGCAGCCTGCCGCACCCGGGTTACCAAAGCTACTTCCATTTGTATTCAGCTTTAACCATCCGCTAGGAGGTTTCCGCCAGTAAACTATCCTACACCGGTCTTTAAGTCTCCATGAAATCCTTGTATTAAGCTGCTGAAGAATTCTGGCATAATGAACCTGCATAGAAAATTTTCTTTCAATTATGTTTGTGAGCAAAGCCAGGGTCTTTGTTACCTCTCGCCATACCTCCTCCACCGCCTAAATTTTCCCCTCAAACCTTGTTTGACACATGCACAACCATAAGAACCATGTTAGAATTGCTGGCAGAATACTAGAGATGAAACCTTTAAAGTGTCCTCTTCCCGCCATGGTCTGCCAGTGAAGCATGCGTCCCTTCCATGAGCGTGGTTGTCCTGTTGTAAAGTTCATTAGCGCAGCTGCTCTTTTCCACAACTTATCAGCCATGGGGCTATTTGAAAAAATGTGATCGATTGTTTCTTGCTGCCGATTAAGGCAGCAGTGGTATGCTGATACAATATTCACTCCTCTCATCCATAGTTGCTCGTCTGTAGGAAGGCACTTCTGCCAAGCTCTCCATGAATAGAGGGCCATCTTTAGTGGCAGCGCCTTGCACCATATCAGACTCTCAACTTGGAGTTTTTCCTGTTTTTCTTTGCACTCCTCCCAAGTTGATTTCAAAGCAAAATCACCATCCACCATAGGATTCCATATAATCCTATCCTTCTCTCCTAAAGTTATTGGCGGTTTGAGAGTCATGATTTCTTCCGTTATGGTTTCCCCCACAGCCTGCGTCAGGGCTTGCTCCATCCACTGCCCGTCCCTTGCAAAATCTGCCATTGTGGCCTGCTTGACAATAATCTATTGCACTCTAGATGCTAGATAGCCTGTGTCCAGCCATTTATCGAACCAAAAATACGAGTTTCTGCCCCCATAAAACCACCCTGATATGTTATTGCACTTCAGCTCACATTGCAGCCACATATCTCCAAAACCTTGTATCCCTTTGTCGCAGAAACTTAGCTTTGAAGAACCTTTACATAAAGTATCCTCCATAAGGATTTTAAAACACACCTTCACTCCCAAGGACTTCTAAACTTTTGCTAGATCCCTTATCCCTAAACCCCCTTCACTAGTTGGTTTGCAAAGAATCTGCCACTTCCGCCAGTGTGCTTTTTGTTTTCCTACCCACTCACCCAAAAAGAAGTTCTCAAACAGTTTCTGAATCTCATTCAAGGCGTACTTGGGCAACTTGCACAGCCATAGTGTGTAGGGAAATACCTGCCATGACATGCTTGATAAGTGTGAACCTTCCTTCCTGTGACATACATTTTACATTTCCAACCCGCTAGTCTGCTCCTCACCTTTTCCATCAATGGCTCCAGCATGGCCCTTGTCAACCTCCCAGTACCTATGGGTTTCCCCAAATAAAACATAATGAATTTACGTTCAGTGAATCCTGTAAGTTGAAGAATCCTCCTCCTTCGCACAAAACCGATCTGGGAAGACATAAATATAGCTGATTTTTCCTTGCAAAGCATCTGTCCGGACCACTCACAATATTTCCCAATCGCTGCTACCACCCCTTGATGGATCCAATATCTCCTCTTGCAAATACCAAAAGATCGTCCGCGTACATGAGATGAGTGATTACGGGTGCCCCAATTGGATGATAGTAACAGCCCATTCTCCCCATGTTATGTTCCTTCAGTAGAAGCCTTGAAAGGGTGTCTTGAACCATGACAAAAAGGAAGGGGGGAAATGGGTCCCCTTGCCTAAGTCCCTATATAGCTTCAAAATAACCCACAGCAACACCATTCATATGTACAGAGAAGGAAACCCCCTTAATGCACCTCATGATACGCGCTACCGAATTATCCTCAAAGCCTTTCCCTCTCAGGAAGCCTCCAAGAAATCCTAATTGACCCTATCATATGCTTTAGCCGTGTTAAGCTTGAGAATTACGTTCTCCCCAGCTTGTTTTCTATTTATTAAATGAACTAGTTCCTGTGCTAGAATAATGTTCTCGAAAATAGACCTATCCTTAACGATTGCTCTATGTTCTTTAGCCACCAGTTGTGGCATGTGTTGCCTCCACTTGTGTACAATGACCTTTGATATAACCTTCGATACCACCGTGCATAGGCTAATCGGCATGATACTTCCAAAGGATGAGGGGTTAGCCACCTTTGGGATGAGACTGAGTAGACTGGATGAGAACATCTTTGGGAACTGCTATCCAAGGAAGACTTCCCTAACTGCTGCCACCAGGTCTCGGCTTGTGATGTCCTAAGTCTGTTTAAAAAAATCTGCTCCAAAACTATCCGGCCTCGGCGCACTATTTATAGGGATTGACCAAAGCACTTCCTTTACCTCCTGCTCCGCGGGGATTTCCCGGAAGCGCTGGTTTTCTATATGTGTGAGCTTTCCTTCAAAAAGTCCTGCCAGCTCAATCTCGCTGCTTCTCACCACATGAATTTGAGTCCTCATTTGTGTGGAACATTTTCGTGTTTTCCTTCTAGTTCTCTTAAACTATCTTCAAGGTAGAGTTCAGGGTTCAAGAGGACAAGAAGCACAGACACAAGTATGCGTCTTTAGATAACTCAAAAGAAAAACTCCATTTTTTTCAGCTGGACAGATAGCTTGTCGTGCACTTGTAAGTAGGGAGGACCCGTGCCATAAGGTGTGAATTCAAGTACTTTTTGACATGTCCCTCATATTTTTACTCGGTACCTGACTTTTGCTCTTAAGGATTGAAATGCACACCAACTCTTTATTGTCATGCATATTTGGTAGTACATTCTCATTCTATAACAAATTTTTATGTTCTCTTCCCCAAAATGTCTTGTAGTCTTGGCTTGTTTTGGCGAACTGCTGTTAGGATCGAACAACACGCATACGATCAAAGATAAGTGCAAAAATAAAACGAAAATACAAATTTACGTGGTTCACCCAAATTGGTTACTTTCACGACAGTTATGGTTTTTTATTCACTGTAATATTTTTTGAATACAGAGTAAAATAGAAATGAGAGTATTTATATGTAGGAATTCTAATAAAGTTAGAATTTCACCAGGGACTAATCAAAAGACATAAATGTTTCTCTACTAATAAACACATTCTCCACTAATAGACTGCATACGAAAACTTTTAAATTTCAAAGATGTGTTTCTATGTAATAGTTGGATCGGCGATAGTAGGGTTTTGAACTTATTAGGCTCCGTACATCAACAGTCTCCCACTTGGAGACTGCATCTGTTCAACCATCCAACTCTGATCTTCATGTCAAATGTAATCTTTACAATTCCCTAGTTGGATGATTGCTCCTTTGACAACTTGAAATGATTAGCCAAAGGATTATTTCTGGGCTTAACTTTATCAACATTGAACTTGGACTGCACTATCTCAAGGTATAGTTCCTGTGATAGATCTAGAGTTCCAGCATATTGGTCTCTCATCCCCAAAATCTGCTTATCTATACCAAAATCATTCATCTCAAACATTGTCGATAATTTCCTTTTCACATTATCGATCTCATCCATGCTTGGACCTACAATCAACATATCATCCATATATAACATTAGAATCACAGACTTCTTAATATAGCAGCATGAATCCTTCTCACTTCAATGTATAACACTGTCGTACATTAAAGCATCACACTTCTTGTAACACTATCTAGGAGTCTGCTTCAACCCCTATAAGCTCCTATGGAGCCTACACACCATGTGTTCCTTATCAGGAACCTTATATCCTTATGATTGCTTCATATATATTTCTCCATCCAGATCTCCATGTAAAAAAGTAGTTTTTACATCCATATGCTCAATGTGCCGATTCTCTGCTGCAACAATACTCGGCGGAATTTTGATTGTAGTTAGCTTCACAATATGAGAAAATATTTTAGTATAATCAATATTTTTCCTTTCTGAAATCCTTTGACCACCAATCGAGCTTTGTACCTCACAGTACCATCAATTTCATTCTTAATTCGATAGACCAGTATTGTTAGGGACACGGGATGCACTGGGGCAATCGGGTAAAAATCTGGGCCTTGGGGCGACGGGGCGTGCACCCCAATTATACACGTACTTCATTTATATAATTATCCATCCAAAATCAATATAAAACAACTTATTTACACAAAATAAAACATTCATACTTCATTTGGAAACACCAAAACTATCCTCAGCATGTTATGTTTTACCACAAAAAATGCAAGGAGAAAAAAATTCCAAAATCAAAGTACACCGCACGGTTTACAAGCTAAAAAATCCATCTCGGCAAGCACACGTTTTATAAATATGCGCGTGCCAAAGAATGCAATTTTTTGAAACATGTGTCGGGCCGATCAAGCCCACGTGGAAACGGAGAACGCACGTTTACACGTTTTTATTTTTTTGATTATTTAATATAAATAATAGTGTAACTTAAATAATAAAAAATTTAGGTACGGGCCAACCTGCACCGCACACCAGCCTGCACGGTTTGTGGGTTGGATTTTCAAGCCAGACACACACATTTTTTGTAAAACGATCGAGTATTACACGCACATTTTCTGAAGAAAACAAAATTTGGCTCACACGCACGCACGTTTTAATGTAAGCGGTTTACGCACGTTGCAAAAAAAATTTGTGCGTACCATGCCTAACCCGTTTTCACGCGCACATTTGTCTGTCTCTACCAGGTTGGTTAAAATCGACCCGGAATGTCACCATCATTACAATCCCAAAAATGTAGGCCTCACAGATCCACCTACACCTTTTAAGTAACCTATCTGACCTCCATTATTTCTGCATGCAGTTTTGAAAAGAGAAAAATATCTCCCTTGTAATGGAAAACCCAGCACGGCCGCTCACAACGGCGTTGATTATCGTCTTTTTCCTTTACTTAGTCGCTTGCGGGCGGTCATGGCCCAATGCTTGTCTGAACTCCACGGATTTTTCGCCAGCTTGTGATCAGTTGACTCTTGCACGCCCAGGCCAGGCTTCACCTCGCTCCTCCACACCTTGTGCGCCTCGGCCACTCCCCCGAGATATCATCTGCCCCAGCCACCTAGGGGACATATCGCGGGCGCCTTAAGCATCCCGTGCCCCTGATAACACTGCGATAGCCCCCACTTGTTCAGCCAAATTTTCTTTCCTGCATTAACTCAAATAACTCCAAAGTCTTATTTTTCTGAAGTGAGAGAAACTCATCATCTATGGATTGCTCCTACTATATCAAATCCTTCACCTGCACTACCTCATCAAAAGATTATGGTTCTCCTCCATCAGTCAGCAACAAATAATACTTCTTGCGACTTGACCTCCAACTCATACTTTTTCTGCATTATCAGACTTTTCCCCATATGTGTCCTTATACAGGACGCTCTCATCAAATATCACGTCACAGTGTCTCAAGACTCTCTTTTCTTTCCATCCCATAATCTGCCCAAACTTCTCAGAATGAAATAGCACTTCAAAGCCTTTGCATCAAGATTGTCTCTCTTCTCTAGATCAATGTGAACATAGGTCGCACATCCAAAAATCCTCAAGTGAGTCAAATTGATCTCCTTCCTGACCACACCACTTCTAGAATTTTGAAACCCAAAGGAACTTATGGTCCTCCATTTATCAAATACCATCCATGAAGTCCCACCTTTAGGTAGGGGGCTATTTCCCCCGAACCCCCTGTCCAACTCACCGGCGTGTTGGATCGACGATAGTAAGGTCTGGATCTCATTAGACTCCATACATCAGTAGACTGTGTCTGTTCAAAAGTTGGAAGGTTCTTTCTTTGGTGCAAATTGCACCTATGGTTGTACATGCATCCAAAGGTTTTGATTTACTCTATTTTCTTATGCAAATTACTTAATTTTATTTAAGAAGGTTTCTAACCTATGAGTGCATGGTGCTCCAAATAGATTGATAATATGTCGGGATGAGTGCAATAACAGTGCTAGCTAAAACACATACTCTTCGTCAAATCAGTTCATTTTAGAAAAAATAAAATAAAATCAAACAAAACCTATAGTTAATCCTTCCATTAAGCAGGGTCTGAAGGGGGTAGGATGTACGTAGTCATACCTCTACCTCATAAGAGATAAGGATACTGTTTCCTTAAAGATCTCCAACTCGTAGATAAAAGCGGCAAAAAAACATAAATAAAAAAGTAGAAGATAAATAAATGAAATAAAAATAGATAAATAGATAAATGAAAATAGAAATAATAGTAGACAATGAATACATATATGCATAAATAAATAAATATAGTTTAACCCTTTAGTCTACCCAACCTATATCTGTCTATCCAAAATCAAGTATGAATACACATGTCTTATATCTCTTCATATATCTGTAATCGTAATAAGACGTCTTCAACTCGTTCTATCAGATGTCATGGCCCCAGAGAAGTATAATACCGCTGAATCTAATCGAATTTTCTTCTCTCATGTCCTCTTAATTACTCCTCTCCTTGCCTTTCTTCAACTTGAATCCTTTAAACTCTCCTGACGGGCTCGTTGACAAGCCTTCTGCGTACATGCTCAAATCATCTCAATCTCCCCTCTCTCAGCTTGGCACTGGCTGATACGTTACCTAGTGTATCCCTAGATCCTATTTGGGATCTCATCTAATATTGTACAACCACACATCCATTTTAACATTTTCATCTCCGCCACTTCAAACTTCTGTGCATATGAAAGTCTCATTACCAACACTTTGTCCCATAGGGCATGATCGGCCTTATAGCCATCCTATAAAAAATTTCCTTCAATTTTAGTGAGAATTTCTTATCGAATAGCACTTCAGTAGTCGACCCCCATTTCATCCATCCGACCTTGATGCGAGGTATAACATCGCCTTCCACACCTCCAATTTGTATGACAAATCTTAGATATTTGAAGTTATCCTTTTGAGAGAGTACTTGATCCGCTATCATAACTTTTGTTCCACCTTCCTCTACTTCATTCGCAAATTGCACCTCATATACTCAGTTTTTTAGGGACTCAAGTGTAGTCTTTTGGCCTCTAATACCACTCTCCAACGCTCTAGCTTAGCATTAACCTCTTCCTTTGTCTCTATCACTAAAATAATGTCATCCGCGAACAACATATATTATGATACTTCCCCTTTTATGTCCCAAGAAAGTACATCCATAATCATCGCAAAAAGGAACAAACTCAATGCTAAACCTTGATGCAATCATGTATTCACCAAAAAGTACCTTGTTTCCCCTACTAGAGCCCGCACACTAGTCCTCGCACTCTTATACATATCCTTTATAGCCCTCACATAATCCATTGAACCGTTTTGATTTCTAAACATTCCTAAATAACCTCTCTCGGTATAGAATCATACGTCTTCTCTAGGTCTATAAAAGCCATCATTAAGATTAGAATTACCATCATCATTTCACACTTAATTTTTCAGGTAAAACCAAGGTTTGATGCCTTTATCCAAATAAAATGCACTGTAACTATTAATGATAGTGCTTGCTCTTTTAGAGATAGAGAAAGTGAAGGCCCTCTGGTATATTTTCATTCTTCTCATTAATTATGGCTTACGTTGGGCTAAGCTGTTCTATAATCCCTTGTCTTTTAACTTACTCGCTTTCTATTCCCCACCGGCAATATCACACAGGCAAGCTACAAATATCTTCATTTTAGCTTTGTAATCTCTAAGCCTTGATTGCATTTCAGATTTTATCTTACTCGCTTTCTATTCCCCATGGTCCAGTTTTTTGGCATATTTAAAGGCAGTCTCGTCTCGTAATGTCAATTTTGTCTGTTGTTTTTTGTGTTTATGTTTAATTTAAATGAGAGCGTGCACTTTGTTCTATGGGACATGGAACAATTCAGCTGCAAGGTTCAAGCGCTTACAGGTGTGACATCAATTTCTCTTTGTTGGCAACAAAGAAGTACTACCTAGCTAAAATCTTGGGAAATTGAAACTTCTCCGAGACCGAGGTCAGCAAAGATATTTGCTCTTTGGGTGTGCAGATATTTTCTCTTAGATAGGCTTTCAATTCTCTTTCACCATTTTATTCTTCTACACCAAAAAGCTTCGGTCATTCGTTTTCATCTGGACTTGAGAATTGAGATCAATATTCAACATTTTATCTGAACCAATTTTTGTGCACGATCGAGCTAAGATAGTATGGGCATAAGAACTTCATTGCATATCTCTTAATGCAGGCGTATCCTTGATGCATAAGCTAAGGTACATGAAATCTAAAACTTTGGCAACCCCTATCTAAACTAGTAGAAAGTAAAATGAATTGTATTTAGAATTTTGAAAGTACATAATTGTATAGACTAATACAACGTCAATTTTAAAAATAAATAAAACTATAAAGGCTATTATACAATATGGGATTAGGTCCATATTCCAGCACTGCCCTCAATCTGATGTGAAGATATCATCGAGCTCGAGCTTGTGAATTAACAGTTGCAAAGTCCTAGTCTAGGCCAATGGACTTGGTGAACATATCAACTATATGATCTTGTGAGGTAGATGATTTTTTTTTTGAATTTTCTCATGAATGAAGTGAATATCAACCTCAATGTGTTTCATTCTCTCATGAAGAACATAGTCGGAGGACAGTATAATAGCATACTTGTTATCAAAACAGAGTAGAAGAGTCTGTGACTGAGAACCCCAACCCTTGAAGAAGGGAACGAAGCCATAATATTTCATATGTCGCTTGTGTCATAGTTTGGTACTTGTGGCATAGTTTGGTACTCAGCTTCAATAGAAGACCAGGAGATAATTGTTTGTTTCTTGATTTTCCCATGAGATAAGGTTATTCCCACGAACGGTAAACAAACTTGAAGTAGAGCAACGATCACTTTTTGATTCTGCATAATCACCATATGTAAAGCAGGATAGTTTGGACTGAACTCCTGATTCAAAGAAGAAGCTGAGACCAGGATATGTTTTCAAATACCAGAGAATATGATAAATTACATCCAGATGTATTGTCCTTGGTGAGTGCATGAACTGGCTGAGAACACTAATTGCAAAAATGATATCTGATCTTGTATTTGTCAGATAAATAAGATAACTCACAAGTCGCTAATACACAAACGGATCTAGCAATAACTCTCTCACATTTGAAGACAACTTCTAATTTGGATTCATA
The DNA here is from genome assembly GCA_028565015.1 of Pinguicula moranensis. NCBI lineage: Eukaryota > Viridiplantae > Streptophyta > Magnoliopsida > Lamiales > Lentibulariaceae > Pinguicula > Pinguicula moranensis. Next base: position 656 of record JAOWBN010222635.1, on the reverse strand, counting down.
GAAGACGAGGCAGGCCTACACCCAATCATTCCAGTGTCCTGAAGGAGGTCAAAAGTGTACTTTTGCTGGGATAATGAAATACCTCAATGAGACCTGGTCACCTCAATGCCAATAGTACTCGAGGGAGCCTAAATCCTTGAAATCAAAAGTCATCCCAAGATGGTATTTTACTTTTTTTGTTGGGTACCAATACCATGTGCATCATTTTCAGTAATAATAATTCCATCCTCATAAACTGAGGTAATGGCACACTGATCTCGAGAATTACAGTGAGAAAAGCAGGTATGATCAAAATTGCATCGAGTAAAACTCAAAGTGAGTACCACTCGCTAAAGTGATCAAACCAAGACAACAAAATTGCTTCAACCCATAGAGAGACTTTTGAAGATGACATATTTTCCCTTAATACACCCCCCTCAACCTAAAATTTGGGCGGTGAATCCATATAGATAGTTTCATATAGGCTTCATTCAGAAATGCATTATTAACATCAAGCTGATACAAGAGCCACGGATAAGAGACAGCAAGCGTGAAGTCTGATAGGAGTGAGCTTAGACACAGGAGCAAAAGTCACCCCAAAATCCTTACCAGTAACCTAAGTGAACCCTGTAGCCACACGGTGGGCTTTATATCGGTCAATAGTACCATCTGTCAAA
>JAOWBN010222624.1:0-13114 GCA_028565015.1 Pinguicula moranensis | reverse complement strand
TTAATTATGCATACTAAGAATAGAAATTAAATTGCACAAAGCAAATAAATAATTTCTAATTCATGCATAATTAAATACATTTAACACAAATATTTATTTTGGGCTCTATTTTAATTTTTAACAAATAAAAAATTATTCGTGCCCAAGATCGTAAGAAAATAAAACCCAATTTATTTTCTAAAGACTTGACTTAATTTGGGCCTCTTGCCAAATTTGTTTTTAAATGGCCCAACCAAAAACAAATTCAGTGGCCCATAATTAAAAACGCTCGGCCCAATTCATTTTCTTTCAATTTGTTTTGCCAACCAAAACAAATTAAAGGACCAATTTTCTTTCGCTCATAGGGCCACTCAGCCCCCCCAAAAAAAAACCGGGCCCGTTCATCTATTTAGCCCATTTCATTTGATATAAAACACATTACAAAATCGGACCGCTTCATTTGGCCGAAAAAGTTTCCCGGAACGAGGAAGAGAAGAAGATTCTCTCTCGGCACCGCGCGCCGTCATGTCAGATTCTCTCTTGTCCGGTGCCGTATTCACCGGCCTTCACCACTGCACCACCGCGGTCACCCAAATGATGAGGTAAAGCGCCTTCCACCGCCTTTCCTTATTTTTTCCGGCCGGATCTATAACTTTTAGCAAGAAACTGTCGCATTTCGATGGTGTCGGCCTTGGTTCGTGGTGCGTGACACACACGCGCCGCCTCAAAGTTGATTTAAAGGCCGGATCCATTGATCTTGACGAAGATAAGCGGCGGGGAACAGGTGACGCGCTAACACGTGCGGCGGTCGGTGGTACGTGACACACACGCGCTACCCCGCAACTCTCTGATGGGTAAAAACAACGACGGTAACGACCTGTGCGCGGATGTCGGCAAAATATGGCAAAAAAAAAAGTCATTACGACGCAAGATGCGCCGACCCGATGCAACGCGTGTTTTGATCGACCAGCGCGTGACACGCACATGGCGCGGCGCGTGACACGGACGCACCAGATCTGCCTCACACGCCGGCGCGTGACGGACACGCGCCGACATGAATGGCGGCCGGCGGCATCGGGCAGTGGCGAACAGCTGCCGTGAGGACTTTTTTCCGGCGGTTTGGAATTCGATTACAAAAATTGAATTAAAATACCAAAAATTAAAACAAGAACCGGAGTTATAACAGATTAAATATAATCGAACAAATCAACTATAATCCGATCCGAAACTCTCTTCGATACCACTGTAATTCAAATATTAGAACGGATCTAATAATTGAATATGACGCTAACAAATACAGTAAATGTTACCTATTTGTGGAAGCGTGATAACTAGATCGAGTATCCGGAATGAGGCTACCAGAGTCTCGTTAAATTCTCACGAATCAAATCTAAGCCTCTCGGGTGGCTAGGCGAACAGAGAAATTCCGTATAATCGTTCTATTCGATATTTTTTGTCTATTACAAATGAATAGGCACGTAGCCTATTTATAGGCGTGGAAAAATATCGTGTACAGTACCCAAATAGTACTTTTACTATTTAGGCATTTGCCTGTTGGTTGGTAAACGTGCCAACCAACCTTTTTTCCAACAGAGAATACCATAAATAGTAGGGTGGAGAGATTGAAATTACTCTAGGTTAGTCATCTTCACAACATGAAATTACCCTAGGCTTACATTGAATCTGAAATTCAGAGGAGAACGAAGTAATTACCTGAATCTGGAGTTGTGATCAGTGAAGAACAGCGGAGCGACAATGAATCGGTAAGAAGGCGTTGTTGCGGCGAAGAATCGCGAAGAAACTTTCTGACTTTCTTTTTTCTGAAAGTTGAAGAAGTGAAGAGTCTTTGTGATTTGTCTGCGATGTTGCTAAAAAAACTAAAAAGAAAAGAAGTGAAGAAGTTGACCATTGAACTAAATATAAAAGAAACGAAAAAAACTTTTGAAGTTTGAAGAAATGCACTGAAGTGTGAAGTTGCGTGACTTACTTCTATTTTTTTAATATTTTAGTTTCGGATACGGAATGCAAAAAATGCAATTTTCAGCGACCGAAAACAAAATGTGGAAAGCCAAAAAAACTTCTGCATTCCATTTTGCTTCCGCGCAGAAGCCCGCATATGCAGATGTGGAGTGCAAAAAATCTGCATCCACTACCCACACCTAGACTCAGCCTTACTCAAAAACGTTGAAACCCAAAAAAGAAAGTTTAAGAAGCATGCGAATAGCAACATACAAACATTTCAGCCACAACAATTGCAATACTCTTCTCATAGTGGTGGAAATGGCCGTTCTAAATTGCATGCCACTGAAAAGATAGAATATTATAGATGTCATTGACTGGAATATTTTGCCAAAGAATGTAGAGTTAATTGGAACAAGATTGCATCAAGTGAAAATGTAAAAAACCACCAAAACAATCGAGATTATCAGAAAACGGCAAGGTAATAACCCACAAACGTGGTATTCAATTTGAATCATGCATTTATCAAATCTAATAGTTGGTGGTTGATTCTCGAGCTACTATTCATGTTTCTAACCATATGCAGGGGTTCAAAAGTTTAAGAAGAACTAAACCTGGTGAGAGCTATGTGCGAATGGGAAATGATGATAAGGTATCGGTTGATAGAGTTGGAGACTATGAGCTGAAGTTAGAAGACAAAAAACATTTTATTTTAGTTAATTGTCTATTTGTTCACGATTTGGGAAGAAGCTTATTGTCAGTGTCTACTTTAGAGAAACTTGGTTACGTTTTTCTATTTAAGTATGGTTGTTTTGTTATGTTCAAGGATGATGCTGTCTTTTTTCTTATGTCCAAGAATTATGTTGTCGTTTTATTATGTTCAAGGATGTTGTTGTTGTTTTATATGATCTTAGAAACATCGATATGTATGCTTTGAAACTTAATGGCGATGAAATTTTCAATTTTGTTGATAGATCTTCTGCTTATAATTCATCTTACTTGTGACACATTCGATTATCTCATATTAGTAATTCGCGCATTCAACACTTATTCATGATGGTTTATTGAGCAATCTAAAATTTGAGTATACTCTATGTGAAAGTTGCATTTCTAGAAAGATACAAAAATTACCATTTCCAAAGGGTCTTAGAAGTTTTAGTAAGTTAGAAGTGATTCAATCTGGTATATATGGACCATTCAACACTAAGACTAGAAATGGATGTGAATATTTCATCACATTTATTGATAATTTTTCAAGAAATGGATATGTCTATCTCATGCATAACAAGTCTTATGCACTTGAATTTTTCAAGAAATACAAACTTGAAGTAGAGAATAGAATGGGTGAAAAGATTAAAGCATCTCATACAGATGGTGGTGATAATATTGTTCTATCGTGTTTGATAAGTTCTGTGAAAAGCATGGTATTATATTCACATGAAAACCGTGGTTTATACTCATGAGCGGAATGGTGTAGCAGAGAGAAATGAATCGTACACTGTTAGAAATGGTAAGATCCATGTTATCTCATACTAACCTTCCCACTAGTTTTTTGGGTGATGCATTTTGATTGCAACTTATATTTTGAATAGAGTTCCAACAAAATTAGTTGAGACTACATCATATAAAGTTTGGTTTGGAGGAAAATCCATTTTAAATCATCTCTAAAATTGGGTTGCATAGCTCATGTAGTTATCTTTGACCCTTCAAGAGATAAACTAAGTTTCAAAACTAGAAGATGTTTTCTCATTGGATATCCTGATTATTCTAAGGGTTGCAAGCTATACGACCCATCTATCAAGGTATTACTGGAAAGTTGGAATGTTAAGTTCTTAGAAGATAAATTTGACTATGAAAATTTGGAAGGAGACAAGAATTTGCTTGAAGAAATTGATGACAATCAAACTGTTGAGGATTTGTCACCCTCTTTGGAGTAGCCCACTAAGTCATGCGTCATTTCTAGAGCAAAAAAAGTATATCCTGAAGCCACTTGAAAGAGCTCAAGAGTTACTAAATGTCCTATTGATTCAGAATATCATGTTTATAATGGTGAAATCTGTGAAATTTTCAGATTAAATGAAGATATGTATGAACCAAATACTTTTTAGAGGCTATGACAGATGTTAATAAGGAGTTATGGTTATAAGCTATGCACGAAGTGCTTCAATCTCTTCATAAAAATAATCTGTGAACCTTAGTTTTTTTTTATAGGCCAAAGAGTATCGATCCCTCGACCTCATGATTTTGAGGTAAGTTGCTCACCGATTGAGCTACCAGGAATTGATTGTGTGAACCTTAGTTGAACTTCCTCTAGATTCTCAAGTAATTGGTTGCAAATGGGTATTATGAAAAAGAAATTTTTTGAAGGTATTGTCGAGAAGTATAAAGTTTGCTTAGTTGCATAAGGATATAATCAAATACATGGAATTGATTATGCTGAAATATTTTTCCCTTTTGCACGCATTCAATCAATAATAGTTATACTGACTTTGGTTGCATATTTTGATTTTGAGTTGTACCAAATGGAAATGAAAACAACTTTCCTCAATGGTAAACTCGAAAAGGACATTTATATGGAGTAACCCAAAGGTTTTTTGGTTCAAGGAATTGAAAGTAAGGTATGTAAATTTAATAGATCTCTCTATGATTTGAAGCAAATCTCTAGACAATAGAATATGAAGTTTTATGAAAAGGTCATTGTTTTTGGTTTTATTCAAAATTCAACAGAGCCTTGCATATATGTTAAGAAAGTGGAAGAAGATATTATGTTCTTAAAATTATATGTTGATGATATTCTTTTGGCTGGAAACAACAATTATCTTTTATTTAAGACAAATATTTGGTTATTCTCTATATTTAAATGAAAGACTTGAGACTTTTATCCTTGGGATTAAAATCGTTTGTGATAGAACTGCACGAAAATTTCATTGTTAAGGGAGAATTATATTACTTTTATACTTGAGAAGCTTAATATGATAATGTGCATAGAAGTAAAGATTCCATATAATTATTCTATAAAATTAAGCAATGAGCAATGCCCAGAGGCTTATTCACGTTGTCTAGATACTGAAAAATATCTTTATGCTTCTATTGTGTGTAGCTTGATGTATGTTATGACTTGTACTGGACTTGATCTTACTTATACATTGAATTTGCTTAGTCGATTTCAATCAAACCCAGGATATGCTCATTGGTAAGCTGTGAAGTGGGTTTTGAAATATCTTAAACATACCAAAGATACTTTTTCAAGGAAGGCCAATTCAAAAATCTCACATGAGAAAGCTTAGTGAAATGGATATTTAAGGCAATTGGGTAAGCAAAGAAGAGAGCAATGGGATTTCTAGTTATCAATAAGTTAGAAAGCCAGTAACTTTGTTCCTTACGTAAGCCTCTGAAAAAGCCAGCTTAGTAAAATGCCAACTGGCGGAGCGGCTCCCTGTGCTCTTTCAACCTCAGTTAATGTATGCACTTTCCTATCATGCAAACTCCTTGGATATTTATGGTTATTCAGATTCGGATTATCAAGGTTGTGTTGATACCAGAAAATCTAGTTATGGATTTATCTTTATGTTTTGTGGGGTTTCGATTTCATGGAAGAGCAAGATTGTTGCTCCATCTACCATGGAAGCTGAACATGTAGCTATGAATCATGCGGCGAAAGAAGCAATGTTCTTGAGAAGATTTATGAATGAGTTGCTTATTATTCCATGTGTGGAACATCCTATTCGGTTTTTTGTGTGATAACACAACTGCCATAGCCATATCAAGAAACCCAAAGTGTCATTCCAAAACTAAGCATATAGAAGGGAGACTTCACTATATTCGTGATATGATCAAGAAGGGGGAAGTAACTATTGAGAAAGTTCCTTCTACTGCAAATCCAGCAGATTCATTTCTCAAGTGTTTAACCATTTCTATATTTGATGAACATGTGAATAATATGGGGCATGTCATTTTGTGATTCAAATCTAAGTGATAATATTCTTTTATTTATTTAAATGTTGATGTGTTTGATATATGTGATTGATTTTCACTGGATTTGATTTGTGCGCACATGTGTCCCAACTTGGGGCCTAGTCTCACCTGGTTTATGCTTTTGGTGTATTTACTAATGAGTTTGTGTGATGACATAAGGTGCAAGGTTTGTCTGTGAGTCAAATAGCCCAGGCCTATAGACATGGTAGGGGCATGGTCTTTAGTGGTCCGCGACAGACACTATTGCTATGATAGCAAGTATACTGCTTACTAATGAGCACAATTTGATTGTTGGATCCAATTTAGTTCTTTTGTTAGACCCAACCTTGGTATATTGAAAGCAAACTATGCAAACCCGAGATAAATGTGTGATTTGTAATTTGTATACTCAGGTATTATCTTTGAAAATAAAATTAAGTTAGAGATTATTGGAAAATAATTTTGTTTAAAGTTTTTTTTTTTGAAAGGAATTTTGTTTAAAGTTATTTTTACAGAAGGTTTATTTTAAAGTTTGTTTTGTTTTAAATTATTTTAGAATCAAAACAAAATAAGTTTTATGGGTTTTCACTTAATTGGGCTGATTAAGAATATGAGTTTATGAGATTGAATTAAATTGGACTCAAATCCAATACCAATTACCTATACTAGAAAGTTAAGTGGTAGAGGGTTGCATAATAATGGGTCAGGTTAGGGAAGGACAGTGGCATGCGCCACAGCTGATCCAGGATTTGGTACAAGACTTTGCAGAACCTCCAAGGCAGGGTGCAGGCAACAACATCACCATTTGGATGCTAGAGGTAGATGTAAATTTCTCACTTAAGTCAGCATGGGACACAGTCAGGCGAAGAGCAGACAATTATGAAGTAAAAGATTAGATCTGGAACAAATGCCTGCCTACCAAAATGTCCTTGTGTGCCAGGCGGGTTTGGCACAACTGCCTGCTTATAGATTATATGTTGACAAATAAGGGAGTGTGCTTGGTTTCAGCTTGTTAATGCTGTGAATCCAAACAAGAAGAATCCATGAATCACATACTCTCGTTTGGGAAACTTGCCACTGAAATGTGGTACAGAGCAGCGAACCTACTGGACGTATCATTCATTAATCCTAGAAGATGGAGAGACAGAATTACACAATGGAAACTGTACGCACACAGGGCAGGTTTCACAGGTTCCCTATATAAAATATTTCATATTATTCTAACATAGTGTTTGTGGGTGCATAGGTGTAGAGCCCGCTTTGAGGATAGAGCTCAGACTCACAATCAAACATGGATTGAGGTGAGAAATGTAATAGTTTCCATCGCAGAGCTGACTAACACAAAGTTTAACTTGCATAATGCAATTTTCCTCCGGCAGCTCAACATCAGGACTAAGAGAAAACAACAGAGAAATATAAGACTGGTATGTTGGTGCAGACCGCCAGCATGCTGGGTCAAACTTAACTCAGACGGCAACTGCCTGGGTAACCCGAGATCTCTTGGGAGGAAGCATCATCAGAAACCACCATGGGGATCTTTTGGCTACCTACTCTTCATCATTCGGACTTGGCACAAATAACAGTGTTGAGATGCAAGCGGCCACCGAGGGCCTGAGAATATGCAAAGAATAGGAATGGAGAAATGTGATCCTAGAAATGGACTCCTTTCTCCTAACCAACTGGTTCAAACAGGACCATTGCACACCCTTGGTACCTGTTGGACTATTGGGATGTGTTCAAATAGGAAGGTTCTAGGATTCACATTCAGCATCAACTGCGAGAGGGGAACTCCATAGCAGATTACCTAGCAAAACAAGGATCAGCTAGAAGCACCTCACATTTATGGTCACAACAGGAGTTTCCAAGAGAACTTGGAGGGCAAATCCGATTAAACAAATGGGGGTTACCTAGCCTACTATTACACTAGAATGTAGTAGTCATAGGTATGGTAAATATCAAAGGAAGGGGGGTCACACCTACCCCTGATTAACCTTTGTAATGGTCCCCCTATCCATCAATGGGTGGTCTTTTTTTTTAATTATGCATTACTATTATCTATAACAATAATGGGTTAGGTTAAATATATACCTCTAAAGTCACACAATGGCCGAATCTAAGAAATCCATTAGCCTGACAAGTTTCTTTTGGGAGAGGAAGATTCGTACGATTGTAAGATCCTTGGGCTTTGAAGTTGTGGAAGATTTCGGAAAACAACCATGGGAGGTAATTCTTATTTATTGTACTTGTATTATTTTTGTATTTGGGAAACCTCTTCAACATTTTTTGGTTGACCATGATGTCCGACGACCCCACGCATGAACTGGTTAAATTGTTTAGATCTTTGACATTGCAATAGTTCGAACTCACCACATATCTATATCTACTCCATGTTTTTTTATATGTACCTACTCCATGTAAATGGAGCATTTAAAGCCTTACCCTAAATTAAATGTGACAGCATTCAAAAGACATCATAAACTCTTTGAACCCAGATCCCAAGTAGATCTATCTCTCACTCACAACTCACAGGCCAATCCCAACGACCAATCTTGATGTCATCAACCACCTCCTTGTAAATGGCACACCATTAGCAACCATACGAATGCAGATACATCAAAAAGATTCTGGTAATTGGAAAAAAAAACTGGATTTGCACTCACAAGTGGGAAACTCCCAACCTTGGAACAACCATTTACAAACTAAGCCAACAGGGGTGAAAACCGAAGCCTGTGCGGCAATATCCTTGCAGCTATGGAGTCACAATGTTTGAATAATATTGAAAGATATAAGAAGAATACCCACTAAATCTACAATATTACAATGCAAGTATTTTCTCTATTTTACCACAAATAGATCAAATCCAACATTCAAGCATATACTGTAAGGTTCCATTCGGTAGCGGGATAACTTATCTATGTCGTATTGGAAAACTATCAAGTTCTTTCAAGATTGAAAAATATACATGCCGTTTGGTACTCCATTTTTACGGTGTTTGTGATAGCTAAAAAATTTTGGCCGTTGTTTGGTAAGAGATGATAATTGTAGGATAGTTGTGCCACATCATCAATTTAGTGGTGAAATGAGAAATATGCCCCTCCCACCAATTTTGAGAGCAAAGAAAACTTGAGATATCACTTGAACATTTTGGCATACTGTAGCCATGAAATAGAACGATTCGTGGTTCCTGCAGCACCTTCCCTGATGCAACCCACGTTGCATCCAACCCATCAAGTGAATGGGCGTCCAATTGAAGCTCATTGAAGAGTACAAAGATGGTACGAAGGAGCAAGAGATGCATAATCTATTAAGGCTACCCGATGACCCAATCACACGCTTAAGGGCCAAGAAGTTCAAGGAGGCTTTAACCTTGTTTATCCAAAAAGCATGGGCTCAAGAAGACCAAGATGGGCCCCATGGCCCATCTATCCTAAGTAGGCCCCACGGACCATTTGACAAAGCCCGACCCATCAATATACTCCAAGTCACGGCCAAACACATGAGGATGACGTCCAACAAATTGAATACACACTAGTCAAAAATGTATGGACCAAGGGGGACAAGGTGTGAACATGACTTGTCATGGGGAGACAAGATCAAGGTGGATAAGGAAACTCCCTTCCCAAAAGATATCCAAAGGATTCCTTCCTTATCCAAGGTCAACTAGATTAGGTTATTACTTATTTAGTTCCTATCTAAACTTGGTTATTGTTTATCTATTAGGAAACATTTTCTAAGCTTTCTAGGACACCTAAAGGCGTGCCCCTACCTCTATATAAAGGGGACGACACCCTCATTATAAGACACAATTGAGTTTCGAGTATTATGAGAGTTTGTATTCTCTTTTGGTTTGAAACTTTCTTCGATTTATCTTTTCTCTTTTTGAGTTAAGTAGCATCGTGTTATTGGACTTATCATTTAATTCTTGGTTGGTAATTCAATACCTTCAGGGGTTGTTTGTGGCGTCTTTTATTCTTATCTAACTTTTGTTAGTTGGACACAAGGTGTTCTTAAGGCGTTAGAAACAATAAATTTTTCCCTTTTCATTCTTGAAATCTCGATTTGGCTGTGAAGTCTTGTCACAAGTTTGGCAAGAATTCATATCATTCCCTTCTATTCTTTTGATAAGATCCTGCAACACCTTCCCTAAACTATACCTTGTTTTCTTCAATTCACATTAAGATAGATAAAATGTATAAAACCTTCAATTATATGATGATATGAAAACTAGTAATTAAGCAACTAGTGATGGAACAAAAAGCATAATCAAATACATCTAAAGACCAATGCAAAGCATCAGTTGTGAGAACTACTGTCAAATGCCAACAAACTTCTAGCTCCATCATACAAAATTTAGCAAGCAAACCTCATCCAGTTTTCGATGTCCTGGAATCATCAGCGGTATTACAAGCAAAGAGACAAAATATGTCAGTCTTCAGGATGTACCCTCGATCATTTATGGATATTGAGGAATAGTAATATTACAACAAGAGTATCTTCATCAAATTCAAGTAATGTTAGCGGATATAAAGCTTTTTATATTTGAAACTCGGTATCATACTGCACATCTGATCATCCTTCTACTGGAACCACATTTGCTTGGCAAAGATAAATTGTTTTTCCGGTTTCAAATGGGAAAACAAAAAAGAATGAGAAGAGGGAAATACCAGGGGTTGACATAAAGATTCATAAACTTAAACATTATTATCATCTTTCAGAGGAGAGAAACTTAATTAAATGCATCACATTTAGAGTTGCAGATAAATAAAATTTACATAAAGCAGCATGAAACTCCAACAATCATTCTAGGAATCAAAGATGTTATTGATGTGGTCGGATTTTTTCCTCCTTGATTAAAGAATAAAATAATAATAATAATAAAATAATATAAATGGGCAAAAATATATTAAAACCGAGGGGCCTGAAAGTTTATCCCGTAAATCTCGATCTCGGTGTAATATTTGATGTGAGAAGTACAATTGAAAATTTCTTCCCTTCATCTTTTTCTCTTTTCCTCAATACAAGAACTTTTCTTCCACCTCTCCTTTATTCTATTTCTTTTCCCATTTTCTCTACCTTTTTCCCCTCTCATTTCTCCAAGTTCTTTGCCCTATATATAGGATAAAATGGAGATACTTGTCTTCTTCACATTTTGCATGTGCATTTGGAGTGAGGGTAAACTACCATATGTCCCATTTGAGTGTCTTATTTCTATTTGTGTTTGAAGAGGTGGGCTTGAGGCAATGTTAGGATAGGAAAGTGTGGTATTGGGCTAGATGTCCCCAGTTGGGCCGGGAGCAAGGTGCTGATTTATTTGTCTCGGGTTGCGCCTGACATTGGGTTTAGAGAGTGTTAATTGGGCTGGAGATATTGGGCTACACCATTTACTTCCCCCGCCCTTAGTCAATTTCTGAAAAAGAATTTGACTGTGTTGCTGTCGGCTTCTTCAACGACCATCTTTCTTGTGGCGTGTTTCAGTGCTTTCTTCAAGATATATGCTTTTTTTATGTCTTCACTTGCTATAATTCCCAAAAGTTTTGCATAACGGTCTTGCGAGATTCCTATATTTGGGTGAAACTGCCTTCACCCAAAGATCTGTTACATAGCACTTCATTTTAAGATCCATCTTATCATGCCTCGTTAAAACCTTACTAAGAAAAAACCTTGTGGGAAAAAATCGTAGTGAAGAAAAAAGAGTACATGATTCAATGTTTTTAAGGGAGGTGCCATTTATGTTTTTATTTGTTTCTTCACCCAAGATACTTCATTTGGTTAGGTTTCTATAGGCCACCAATTCTGACTTTTCTGGCCATAGGTCAGAGTGGTAGGGGTCATATCCTTCCATTTTCTTGCAATTGTCTGCTAATATTCTTGGATATGATAACCTTCTCTGTTGATGCATCATTGGTATTTCGATCATTGGTTTGATTGGAGAAAAGTATGATTGAGGCAATGTTGGGCTAGGAAAGTGTGGTATTGGGCTAGATGTCCCCTGTTGGGCCGGGAACATGGTGATGATTTATTTGTCACGGGTTGGGCCTGACATTGGGTTTGGAGAGTGTTAATTGGGCTGGAGATATTGGGCTACACCAGTTATCAAATATAAAGTATCAAGCAACCCCATGATACTCTTACAAAGAAATCTGGGGGCAAAAAAAAGTAAAAAAAAGGACCTTGATGAATCCAATTTCCTTGCCGTTGCTGCATAAGCACTACCTGCAGCACATCAGACACGACTACATAAAACATAGAACAAGAACACATAATAGCATATTAAGAATACTAAACACCAAGAAAAAAAATCCATACATAAATCATTCAATCAAGGAAACACAACTCTAAATTTTAACAAACCAAGTGCGGGGTTTAGGGCCATAGGTCATGAGATGCAAATTACATATATTGGAATGACCCATTCTTGCATATGCAAACGTCAATGTGAGCCGTAATCAACTCTAATCGAAGAGGCATGTACTCCGAAACCCTAGTTACACATTCTGAAAGAATCACGAAGAGAAGTCTGAATTTGCCGCTATACTTCTAAATCAGACTTACTCGAAGTTTTTGGAAGGAAAGTCTGAGAGAAGGAGTAGCCTCGACGACGAGGTTATCCTCAGCTCCCGGAGGTAGGTTGTGTGCGATGGTAGAATATTGGCGAATATGACGGTGAAAACGATTTCTCTATCTGAATCTAGATTTTGTCCCGAAGGAAAGAAGAAGAAGAAAAAATATGGATGTTGTTTGGGTATATAGTGGTATCTTTGTAAATATGTATAAATTTATAAGGATAGCATTTAATTTTGAAGTTGGACAAACCAGGGATAATTAAACCCACCTATTGTTTTTAGATAAGTTACCCTGTGCTATCACTCAGTTATTCCGAGTCGCGTTATAACTCTTTTAAATCGAGGATTTTGTGAAGATGTATGTCAAACAGCATGTGTGTAGATAACTTACAAAATCATGCGTCATCACCCATTTAATAGTAGACCAAATTGTTAGGTATGTGACCTAGAGCATTGTGCTCTTGTTAGTTTAATGTATACTGGATGACTAAAATCATCTTGTTCCTTGAGTTTTCGATATATATATTATAAATCATTTGGGTCGATGACTCAAATTGTGAAACTTCATAATTTTATCACTCCAAATTAGTTCCTAGTCTTAAAGTCATTAGCAAGGGAACAACTAGATGACTAAATCGACTAGCATGTGGATTAATGCG
>JAOWBN010222623.1:0-25026 GCA_028565015.1 Pinguicula moranensis | reverse complement strand
AATTATGGCTGAGTCATTGTTGAGAATAAACAAAGATGTGTCTGCGCGGCTGCAGATGAATCCGAGAGAATTGAGAAAAGCGCTAAAACGTTCAAACCAAGCACGTGGAGCTTGTTTGTTCCTATATAATTCCTTCTTGAGATGACAAACATAATCAGGATATAATGGATCGATATACCCTGGAGGTTGCTCCATATAAACGTCTTCTGTGAGATAGCCATTAAGAAAGGCATTTTTGACATCAATCTGACGAAGAGGCCATTTGCGAGATATGGCAAGAGAGAGGATGGTCCGAACAGTGGTGGCTTTGACAATAGAACTAAAAGTATCAAAATAATCCAACCTGGGTAGCTGAGTCAATCCGCGAGCGATAAGACGAGCCTTGAGACGTTCAATTGAACCATCAGAAAGCTATTTAGTACGAAAAACCCATTTGGATTTGACAATATTGGTATGAGGATGTCGATGAACAAGATCCCAAGTGTGATTCTGATGGAGAGCATGCATCCATGGTAGAGACCCATGCGGGATTTTTGGTGGCAGATTTGAAGCTGCGGGGCTCTGAATGAGCTAGGAGGGCAGTGAGGAAGCGGGAGGGTGCCATGTCACAAAAATTGGCAATGAGCCAAGGATGAAATACTCCAGCCTTAGCACGGGTGATCATGGGATGAGAACTGACTGGGGGTAAAGGTTAGGATGTGGTGGAGGAGGGAGTGGAAGAATCTGGAGAGGAAGTAGCTTCATGGAGTGATGAAGATGGAGAAGAGAATGGGGAAGTAGAAGATGCAAGGACAGTGGAGGAGGGTAAAGAACAAAAGGGAACAAGGTTGAGAAGGTGGTGAAGTGTCTGGATGAGAGGGAAGAGTGATAGTAGAAGGAGTAGAAGATGGCAGAGTGTTAGAAGGCTCAAAAAATGTAGAGATGTCTAAGTCATTGAGGGACACAGTGGAGGATGAGGAATTATGATAAGGGAAACATGTTTCATCAAATTTATCATGGCGAGATATGTAAAGACGAAATGATGTTAAATCTAAATAGCGAAATCCTTTGAGATGTACTATACCCAAGAAAAAGACATGGAGTACTACGAAGTGAGAATTTAGTAGGAGTATAATCACGTAGGCAAGGAAAAACTTTACATCCAAAGGAATGAAAATGATCATAAGAGGGTGAAGAGTGATAAAGAATTTCAAAAGGACATGTATCGTGTAAAAGAGGTGATGGCAATCGATTTATGATATAGGTTGCTGTACTGAATGCATCGACCCAGTAAGAGCGAGTTACATTGGAATGAAAAAGAAGTGTAAGACCCATCTCAGTAATGTGTCGATGTTCACGTTCAGCACGACCATTTTGAGCAGGAGTATAAGGACAAGACATTTGATGATGGATACCATGCTTTTGAAGATATTGTTGAAATGATGATTTGTAAATTCGGTACCTCCGCCACTTTGAAAAAAATTTCGACAAATATGTGAAAATGAAGAAAAGTTTGAAAGAAATCAGATTTATATTTTAATGGATAAAACCAAGTAAAACGAGAAAAATCATCAATAAAAATAACATAGTAACAATAACCATGCATAGATAAAATTGGGGATGGGCCCCAGAGATCACAGTGAATTAAAACCAAGGGCTGAGATGTACGTTTGTCATTTAGTGAATATGGCAAACGGTGGCTTTTGGCCTTTTGACACGAGACACATAAATGAGGGGAGGGAGGAGTGGTAAGCAAAATCCGTTTTTGTTTTCCTAATAGTGAAACTATATATGAAGATGCATGACCTAATCTGGCATGCCATATATAAAAAGATCCATTTAAGGGACGTGCTTGTAAAGAAGTTACAAAAGCTGGGAGGATGCTATCAAGTACATACAAACCACCATCACGACGTTCGGTTGCCATCACCTGACCATTTTGACGACTCTGAATAATAAAGCAGTTATCAATAAAAGTGATTGCAAGATATAGATCATTAGTTAATTTGCTTATAGACAAAAAATTCTTTGTGAGTTGGGGAACAACTAGGACATCAAATAAAGGTAAGGATGAGGTAATGTTACGAGTGCCAATATGAGTAATCGATAATGGAGTGCAATTACCTACGAGAACATGAGAGATACATGCATATGGAGTGGCATGATCAAGATTGGCCAAAGATGGTGTCATGTGAGCAAAGGCGCATGGGTCCATATACCAATCAGACACAGTAGGACTTCAAGAAGGGATGCTAGCTGAAGTGAAGGGTAAACCAGAAAAACTGCCAATAGGTGGGGTCGTTGTAGGCCCGACGAACCAAGGAGGAGATTGACCAGATGAGTGGCCTAGAGAGGAATGAGTTACGGGTGTTGGGAGGGTTGGAAAATTTGGGCCGTGAACAGTACGCCCAGGCCTAACAGTGTTGCTGGAAAATATTTGAGCCAGATAAGCAGTAAATGGCCCATGTGATAACTGGAGCTGAGGCAGAAACACCGATTGGAGGCCCAGTGAGAAATTATCCGGGAGTTCCGTAAGAAAAATAAGGATTCGTCTGTCCGCCAAGAAACTGAACTCCAGCGATGGAATCACCGTGACCTAGCTCTCTGCCATGTTCGATTGCCGCAACAGTAGCAAAATTGGCCTGATGAGTGGCTTTGGAGAACATAAGCAACGAGTATCTGGAGTGACAAGCATCTGCAAAGTGTCCAATGCCTCTACAGATTTGGTACCATGGTTCTCTGTCTCCTCTTCCGCCTCCTCGACCACGGTAAAATCCTTGAGAATTCTGCTGGGATGATGAATTTGTGGGATACGGAGTGTAATGGTGCTGCATGAGAACTTGGTGGGGAGTGATTGCTGGTTCTTTGGTTGTTTTGAAAGGTGGTGGTCCGAGAATGGACAGTGGCGAGCCAGGATCTCCTTTGGTTTGCTACGGTGGTGAGACAAGTTGTGTAGTGTTAGTTGCAACAAAGGCCAACGCTAGAGCCACCGAAGAAATTGTTCGTATGTATAAGGCCTCAAAGTTTTCTGCACGAGATATTATCTCTCTGACCGTTGGAAGAGGATTCTGGGAAAGTTGTGATCCAGTGAATGCTGCAAAGTCTGGACCAAGTCCCCAAAGATACCAATGGCTTTGATCTAAAGACGAAACAGATTTACCAAGAGCCGCCAGTCGATCTGTGAGGAGAAGAAATTAGTGTGAAAACTCCTTCACTGTCAAATCCCCTTTTTGAAGTTGTTGCAGTTGATCACGAAGTCCCAGTTCGTGAGATGGACCGATGCGAAAAAACTCTTCTTCTAGAGCGTGCCATACTTCCCTGGCTGTTTGTTTTCCTGTAGCAACACTGTGGGCTTCTTCCGTAGGGATGATATCAACAAGGAATGGAGATGTTGATCTATGGCTTGCCATTGCATGTATTCTTTGTTTGGTTTGGTTGGATCAAGAGGATCAGTTTTTGAAGGTATGGTAATAGTTCCATCAACACAGCCTAATAAACCATGGTTTTGAAAGAGGCGGCTTACCTGATTGTGCCAGAAGATATAGTTGGTAGGCGTGAGCTTTATGGTGACCAAGTGAGCATATTCTGCATAGGTGAGGGAGATTGGTGCGGTGGATGCTGAGACAACTTATCTGGCAGGAGGAAGACATCTTTTGGCAGAGGAAAAAATATCAAAGAGTACAGGGAAATGTTTTGTATAGAGAAGTAAGAGTAGAAAATGGAGATGAAGGACTGGAAGAAGAAGATGAACAGAAGGGGGAGAAGTTGTTGTAGAGAAAATGTGTGTGATGGTTATGTGAGAGATTGAGAGGAAAAGGCTCTGATACCATAAAGACCTCTGCTAAGGCATGGAGATTCGAAAACATTTGAAAACAATTTTCATTGCTTTTAATTTTTTTTTTGTTACAGCTTCTTGACTTGTGTCTTCTCACGTTTAATACATCTATATAGATTACATCTTGAATTCTCTAGTTTTTGTCATGTCTCCTGTTTGTGTGCAGCTTTCTTGATTGGAGAGATTGCTTCCTGATGCCTTCGGTAAGAACTATGAAGTAGTTTCGAGAGTCTTCTTCTTTTGGGCCAAAGTATATTGGGCTTTGTCATGGTTTTCATCCCATATGTCTCTCCATCTACATGAAACATACCCAATTAAATCAGTGTCTTCCCATTCACTAGGCAAGTCCTGTTGGAATATATATTTAGAGACAATGATGCGTCGCCAGAGTTCTTGTTTACCAACTCGGAACCTCCGGATCCATTTTCCTAGCAATACCAAATTGAAGGATTCCGACTCTTTAATTCTCAAGGCATTGTTTGTAATAAATTGACAGGGATCTGGGCACTGAATCCAGTTGATAGATTCTTTCTTTGCATTTGAACCGTTCCATAAGAAGTTACGTTGTATTTTTCCAGTTCCTGCATCACGCCCTTTGCAACCTTGAATAAGAACAGGACGTACACTGGCAATCTTGAGAGAACACTTTTGAGAACCGTGACTTTTCGACAAAGTAAAGGTATTGGTTCTCCTATTTCAAAATCATTTTACCTCATATTTTGAACCAAGCCACTCCACATCATTTTTCTTCTCGAATTTCCACCGACAGGGAGCCTAAGATAGTCAAATGGTGTTTCCATTACCTTACAATTCAAATACTCGGCAAATTTGTCTGTGAATGTAGGCTCCATGTTGATTCCAATTACAAAGCTTTTAGCAAAGTTGATGAGCATGTTGGAAACCATCTCGTAGAGGCGCAACACACCTTTCACAGCCAATATGTTTTCGTATGTACCTTTACCAAAAAAGAGAGTATCATTCGCATATAAAGAGTAAGTGTATGTAGAGCTTCCGCACTTGATCCCTTGGAACTTGCCCATGTTGACCGCCTTCTGCAGCATCAGTTCTAGTCATTCCGTTTCGACAAAGAATAGGAACGGTGATAGGGGGTCATCTTGTTGCAACCCTCTCTGCAGTTTGAACTACCAAGAACTGGCTTCGTCAATAAGCACTGCTGCTGATGCACTTGAGATATAGATTTGTATACAATTAATTTGTAGACCTAATTAGAACGAATCTAATAATGAATTAATACAACAACGGATTCATACCTTTAATGCAAAAGCATATAAAAACATACTGTTCCGGTTGATTATATCACGAACACAATCAGGAGTCTACCGGAGTTTTCTTGTACTCCACACGAACTCAGATCTCCGCCTTCACAAATGATAACGCAGCAATTCGAGAGAAACTTTATATATATTTCTGGGTCTCAACACATGAGGATATGAATAATGGTGTAAGAAATAGGCGTACTGAACGCCCTATTTATAGGGAGGAATTGGAGTTCAATCCTAATTATGGTGGCATAATCCTACCATAATAAGGACTTTCAATATTAGGTAATTAACAAATAATTACTCCTAATTAGGGTATGGTTTAGGGTAATAAACAAATATATTACCATAATTAATTCAATTAGACATATAACATATATATTTTGTTTAACAGCTCACACTGGGCTACATAAGTCGTATTACAAAATAAAGTTTTCAAAATCTCTAGACACTTCATCATCTAACTAACATGACACTTTTAAAGTGATGATACCCCAAACCCTCTTTGTATCACTGATAGCTACGTATTCCTTTAAGCTATACAATATTTGGTTACATACTTAATGTAACCGCTATGGTAAATATGGTAAAGTTAGACAAATTATTCCTTAGACACTAATTAACATCCTTATCAACTCAATTGGTTTCCTAGCATGGTTCACTGGACTATATAGATCCTAGCTCTTGGATGACATACTAAAATAGCATCATCAAGCCTCAAATTCAAGCCATAGCTCTAAGTCAAAGAGTAACATCTGGGTGGACAAACGTATGTCCATGCGATCACACAATGATAATCGGGGGATTCTTTTGTCATTTTCACAAGGTCATTCTATAGCCGTTGATAAATACATTTAGTTTATTATCCTCTACATTCGGCTTTAAAGCTTTAATGTGAAAACCCAGATATTTCACATTCGATTCACTTAGAACCTTATTTCAGACCTACTGAAGTTACTGTCCAGAATATTTATCAATCTCATCATTCATGCTACGCAAGCATAAGGGCGATTTCTCGTTTGATAAGGCTGATCATTAGGCTTTTTGTGAAATTTATTGTACCTTACTAATTGATTGCATACATAAGAGTATTGCTCAAATGAAAGAAAATGTAAATTTAATTTCATAATCAATTGTTACAAAAACATGTCCTTATCATTTACAAGATGTGAGCAAACCCTACGCAATCATAGAATCATGACATGAGCTGTAAACACAGCTGTAGGAATGGGTTTGGTCATTGGATCAATGATCATCTTGTCGGTAGGAATATACTTGATATTTATTTCAACTTTGTTGACAGCGTCTCGAACAAAGTGGTAGGATCTCTAGAAGTGCTTTGTCTTCCTATGGAATTTTTGATTCTTAGCGAACTGAATCGCTGCAGTATTGTCACAGTTCAGCTCTACAGGATCATCGGTCCTCAAAGTTAAATCACGGTACTGTAGGAAGCTTCTGCGCCAGAGTGCCTCTTGCACGGTTACGCTTCACGCGACATATTCCGCTTCCATGGTTGACAAATCAATGTAGTCTTACTTCTTGCTACACCAATATATAGCTTCTCTACCTAGGATGGAGGCATATCTAGAGGTTGACTTGGACTCGTCAATGTCGCCTCCCCAATGAGCATCCGTAAATCCCTTTAGACGCAAGTCTCCCCCTTGATAACATAGTAGTAGATCGGTCGTTCCACGAAGGTAACGAAAAATTCTCTTGATTGCTTGCCAATGAGCAGGCCCCGTGTTGCTTTGGTAATGGCTTATCAACCCAACTGCAAAGCAGATGTCTGTCCGTGCACATAACATAGCGTACATCAAACTCCCTGTAACGTTTGCATAGGGAACATTGCTCATTACTTCCTTTTTTTATCTGTTTTAGGGCATTGGTTGAGGCTTAGTGCCAGACCCTTATCAACGGGGGTGCCAACAGGTTTAGAGTAATGCATCCTAAATCGCTCTAAGATTTTGTTTATATATGCCTGTTGAGACAAACCCAACATTCTCTTAAAACAATTTTTGCATATTTCCACGCCTAGGACATACCTAGATTCACCCATATCATTCATCTCGAATACGGAGGATAGCCACTGTTTGATGGCGTTGATCATTCCCATGTTGTTTCCAGCCAATAGTATGTCGTCGACATATAATGAGAGAAATATGATTCCTTCCTTTGTCTTTAGTACGTACACGCAGTAATCTTTATCTAATATGGTGAAGCCATACGAAATAATGGCCTCATGAAATCTGAAGTACAATAATCAGGAAGACTGTTTAAGTCCATATATAGATCTTTTGAGATGACATACCTTGTCATCTTATCCTGCTGAGACGAACCCAACAGGTTGATCCATATAGATTTCTTCCTCAAGTGTCCATTGAGGAATGCGGTCTTTACGTCCATTTGGAATAGTTTGAGATCCAAATGGGCAACTAAGGCTAGAAGTAAGCGAATAGAGGCAATCCTAACCACATGAGAAATGTCTCTTCATAGTCTATACCTTCGATTTGAGTAAAATCTTTCGCCACGAGTCGGGCTTTGAAGTTTTCGATTGATCTATCCGCACGATGCTTAACCTTGCATCCCAACAAAAATCTTCTCCTGGTTTGAGTTTATCCGAAGCTCGCTGAATGCTGAAGTTGATCTTGCATTGGACCTTGGTATAAAAATGGGGTTGACATATCTGGACCCTTACCAAGCCAAGGAGAAGTTGAAGAACATCTCTTCCCAATCACTGAAGAGTACAAGGCCCGAGGCATTATTGTTGCCCCCTGATTCAGATGTATGTAGTTTTAGTTGAAGATTATCACATATAACGTCAGAGGCCTCTGTGGTCGGGGAAGGCAGAGAAGAGTCGAGAATCTTATTCTATCAGAACTCTCGGATTTTATTAGCCTTCAAGAGACTAAAATGGAATCTGTTGACAGAAAACTATGTCAACTTCTTTGGTTTGATCATGACTTTGATTGGATTTATAAAGGTTCTGCTAGACAATCAAGTGGTCTTTTATGTATATGGAATAATTCTGTTTTCAGCAGACACAGTTTCACTTCTGGAGACGGTTTTCTGTCAATTTCAGGCAACTGGAACTCAGATTCTATAACCTCTCACATGCTAAACATTTATGGTGCAAGTGATTTAGCTTCCAGGGAACTTCAATGGAATAGATCACTGAATTGCATTTGGGAAAAGGAATGGAGAAATGGTGCCTTATGGGTGATTTCAACGAAGTTTTAGACGCCTCAGAAAAAAAGCCAGCTCTCAAAGATCCTTAGAAAATGAAATCAAAGCCTTCAGGTCCTTTGTCAATGGGCTGCATCTCCAGGATCTACAAATGACTAGAAGAAAGTTTACTTGGTATCTGAACTCTCTTAAAGCCATGGTTAGGCTTGATAGATTTTTGGTGAATGATATTTGGCTAGAAAGTAATACTTCTTGGACACAAGCTGGCCTCAACAGGGATGACTCTGACCATTGTCCTGTTTCTCTTTCTTGCAACCTTGTAAACTGGGGTCCTAAACCATTTAGAATACTGGACAGTTGGCTGGAAAATGCAGAATTTTCTGCACTAGTGGAAAAGCTCAGTTCTGAAATAAATTCAGAGGGGTTTGCAAGTTATAGACTGAAGATCAAATTCAATGAGACAATAAATGGAATTAAAGTTTGGAACATGCTACAACCTAGAAATTCTTTTGCTCAACGAAAATTTCTACTGGAAAAAGTCTCTGAAAAGGAACTACAGGCAGAAAACTTTTCTCAGATCTCTTATTCAGACATACAAGTTCTTATGAATAAGCAGGAGGAGCTCCAAGCTCTGACCCACGGTTTAGACAGCATAAACTTCCAAAAAGCTATAATTCATTGGCTTAAACAAGGAGATGCAAACTCTGCATATTTTCACAGGTGGATCCAAAAGAATAGAAGAAGAAGCTCTATTCAAGGAGTATGGGAGGGTGATACATGGCTGGATGAACCTGATGACATCAAGAGATGTTTCAAAGGCTGAAATCATGAATGCTATCCAACAATGTGGAAGTGAAAAAAGTCCAGGGCCACACAGTTTTAACTTTAAATTCCTCAAACATTTCCTTCATTTGTTTAGGACTGATACTCTGCAACTTTTTCTTGAATTTTATAGGAACTGCAGACTTGTCAAAGGAAGCAATGCGACTCATATAATCCTCTTAGCCAAAACAGAAACTCCTCTCCGTGTTCAAGACTTTAGGCCTATCACCTTAATTGGAGCCATCCCAAATATCATTTCAAAAGTCCTTGAATTGAGGTTGCGCCCGGTTATGGAAGAGATTATATAGCTCCTAATCAGATGGCATTTATCAAAGGTAGGAAGCTCCTGGATGGTGTTCTTATAGCCAACGAGGTAGTGGATGAGTTGAAAAAACTTAAAAAGAAGGCCTTGATCTTCAAAGTAGACTTTGAAAAGGCCTTTGATTCTGTTAATTGGCTCTACCTGTAGGATGTTATGATCCATATGAAGTTCCCTCAAAACTGGATTTGGTGGACAAAAGAATTATTAGAATCTTACTCATCTTCTATCCTCATAAATGGCAATCCAACTTCAGAATTTTTGCCAAAAAGAGGGCTTCGCCAAGGAGACCCTATCTCTCCTCTACTCTACCTTGTGGCTGCTGAGGGTCTTTCAGTGTTGATCAACAAGGCAATCCAGCTAAATCTATTCACATGAGTTGAAATTGGTAAGGACAAAGTTAAGCTTTTCCACTTACAGTTTGCGGATGACACATTAATATTTGGTGAAGAAAGCTGGAAAAAATTCAAACTCTTAAATTTATCCTCCTCAACTTCAAGATAACCTCTGGCCTGAAAATCAATTATTCAAAGGCAGTCTTCTCGGTATCAACATGCAGCAGCTTCTTCTAGAGGATATGGGAGCTTATCTGGGATGCAAAATAGGCTCTTTTCCTTTCAATTATTTAGGTCTCCCAATAGGTGCAAATCCTGCTAGACTCTCTACCTGGAAACCTGTTATAAGTAAATTCAGCAAGTCCCTAAACTCTTGGGACCACAGGTATATATCTTCAGGTGGGAAACTAATACTCATGAACTTTGTGCTAAATGCCCTACCATCCCACTTCTTCTCCTTCCTGAAGGCACCAGATTCTGTTATTCTCAAACTAAACAAAATTTTGAGGTCTTTTTTTTCTGGATTGGGAGTAGCGAGCACAAAAAAGATCACTGGGTGTCCTGAAAAAAGATGACTGCCCCAGTATCCATTGGTGGCCTGGGAGTTAGAGTTTTGAAAGCCTTCAATGAGGCTTTATTAGGTAAGTGGGGGGAGCATTTGCTTTCAGGTGGAGTAGATTTAGCTACCAACATCTTGAGATCCAAATATGGTTCAGAGGGTTGTCTATCAGTAGGTAAATGGAAAGAACTTTTCAATCCTTTGACATCTTCGAATCAGCCTGGCGAAAGAAGCGGGAGAGCTTACGCCCCTTCTTGGTGGAGTAATATTCAACAAATCCTCAACTCCACTTGGTTTAATACTCCTATCAGTTTGAAAGTTGGATCAGGGACTGCCATCAGATTTTGGAAGGACCCTTGGCTTAGTGAAAATTCTTTAGCACGACAATTCCCAAGACTTTTCAGAACCACTCTTAACCAAGATGTTCTACTTTCAGAGTAGAGTTTGAGGGACCTAACCTCTTGGCACTGGACTTGGAGAAGGTCACTAAGGATTTCTGATTTGCACGATCTCTCCAACCTATCTCAACTGCTGCAAGATGTCCAGCTTAACAATTGTAGGGACAAATATTACTTCAATTCTGAAGCTGATGATATACGGTCAAGTATGCTTATACAAGAATACTGAATTCTACTGCGTCTCCTTTTTCTGCTCAGGAAAGTGCTATTCTATATTCACTTTGGCAGACTTTGGCTCCTAAGAAAGTCCTCATCTTTAACTAGAAGCTAATCCAGAAATCTCTGCCAACAAATGAGGCGCTTAGACTGCGGCATATCATTCCTCCTGATCAAGTATAAAGTTTCCCTCTTTGTTCTGCAGATCTAGATTCTGTGGATCATATCTTCAGACCATGTCCTATGATCTTGCAGGTTTAGTCTTCTTTATTGTATTGGCTATCATCCCCAGAAACTCTCCAACTGTCGGTTTCTACATTCCCATCCTTAACAGAATTCACCTCTAGTAAACCAAGCAGAGCCAACTTAGCTGCTTGGAGAGCAATCTGGACAACTATGGTATGGATAGCGCGGAAAGCTAGGAACCTGAAATTTTTCCAACCTAAAGACACCAACCACTTAAGCGTAGTGTCCAACATCAAAAGAACTTCATGGCTCTGGATCTCTGCTTCAAAGAAGCTGCATTATTCCTACACAAATTGGATTTTAAATCCTACTGCATGTATATCCTTTTAGCACTTACGTTTTTTATACGTGTAAGTTTGCTTTTAACCTGCAGTAAATAGTTTTTGAAGTGTGCGGAAATATGAAACTGGTTGATGATTTTTTATTTGCACGCCTCATGATGATAGTCCTAACTGGTCTTACTGCTGTTTATTTACTTAGTTTATGAGGCTGACTACTTCTGTTATACAGAAGGACACATTATTGACTGTTTAAGTTCGAAACATTCTGCTAGAACTTTCAGTTGTACTTATCTTGGAGAAAAGAATCAAGGTGGACCTCAGGTATCCCCCACCCCCATCCCCTGGTTTTATACATTTTACACGTTTACTTCCTCCTGGTACAGGGAAGACAGCCGGCAGCAATAACTATCAGCAACTGACACCAGTTTGCTGAGTTTCAAAGGGAATTTTCAACTGTGTATCAGGCCATCAGTTTCAATTTCTAGAGAGATTTTCACACTAACAGGGGATCCTTAACCCTCAAGGCTGGCAGCTTTTTAGCATAGGCAAGATCTCTACAACTTTATCAAATCCAGAAACCTATCCCTAGCGGCAACCACAAACAGCTGGATAAGAATGTTTGTAACTTTTTGTCAAAGTACACGTTTCACAAGAAAAATCAGTTTGATGTTTAAATAACTGAAGAAGTAAGATTTTGACATATCCCACAGATGGATGACCCAAACGAAGGTGCCACAGCCATATCTTCCTATCTGTGGACCCATGAGTTAGTCCAATAGTGCCTTGTTGAGGCACTTCATCCACGTAGTAGAGGCCTCCGCGCTCAGTGTATCCGCTCTGATACCTTGAAAGCAGGAGTAATTGTAGAATAGAGTAGAAAGTTTTTGTTCTTCATTGGATTGTATTGTGCTTTACATTCACAGGGGGTAGATATAGGAAGTAGGAAGGTATAGGTATATTAAGAATCATATAATTTGATCCTTACCATTTACAATTAAGGAAAACTTTAAATCCTATCCCTAATTTGTGTAATTACAATCTTTCATTTCGTAACAAATGTCTTCGTTTGGTAGTCGATCAGTAAGCGGTTAAATTTGGATAATTGAGGGTTATCCAGGTTCATCCGATGTTCGATAGCCACGCAGTTTTTATCCTGGGGCTCGAAGGATACGGGTTAGACCTGGGATAACTACGTGTTTTGTCACCAAATCTTGTCCGAAAATTTTAGGCGAATTTTAGTTATCCGCCCTCTGTCCCAGTAATGAAGTTATAGAGATGCGCTTATGTTTCTATCTTTTTACAACAATGCAAAATATAAATATAGAACTCAAACCTAAATTTTATTCCGCACGATCGAATCTTCTTCCAAACGAGGCTTCTCCACAAACAGTCGTTCCTCTATTGACTCCGTCTCTTCTCTGGCGATACAAATCCGCTCCTCCCGACGATAGTATAATGTCTCATTTGCTTGTGTAATTTTGTATTTCCTTTTGTTGTTTGCATGTACGACTTTTCAACCAATTTCTAACCCGATAGTAACCCTAATTTTATTTTTCTACCAATTTCTTTTTTGTATTCATTCCACATCTATGGGTTGTTTTGACTTGATTTTGCTCGATACATGCTAAATTTTGCTATATTTTGCTATATTTGCTCGTACTTTCGAGTTCTCGTCTTCATGTTTAAAAGAAAAACATGTCTAGGAAACCCAAACTTGTGAAATTAAAAAGGTCAGGATAGATAAGATGGAGTTACTTGCTTTCTGGTTCACGTTACATAAAATTAAGAATGTAATTAGGATGTTTATTGCTACGTGTCCAAATCTAGTCGAATAATATAGTTCGGGATAGGATAATTTGTTAGGAAGTTCATTAGTTGGCAAGTATAAAGGAGTCAATTGGGTACTGACTATGTTTATGATGGAAGTTGCTATGAACAAGTTGTCTTGTAATATTGAGTTCTGATAACATAAATTGATGCTTCCCTTACTTGCATCCTGCTCTAATTTTGTGGTGACAAATATTTTGTGTTGTCTTTCGATGGTGTATCTTTTCTTTTTGAACATTCTACTTCATAATATTTTTGAATGCAGTTATAGGCTATCGATGATGACTGCAAATAGACAGGCCAAATGGTTGCAAAGTCTTTTGAAATGGGCAAAGGCAACATTTGCTTCTATGGTTAGCTCCCCACTGTACAAGGTTTAGTTGTAATAGATTACTTTTACGCATGGCAAAGTGAAATTAAATTGTGGTTGACCCAGATTTTTGTGTATCCTGTTGAAAATATTCAATGTTATGTGTCTTTGTCCTCATGAACATTTACATTGGTTAGGTTGTAATTGAAGAAAACAAAGTATCCGTAGATAGAGAGGTGGATGGTAGCCTAGAGACATTGTGCCTAGATTCCATCCGGCGGCGCTGGGGCGGTGGCAAGAAGTAGTGCTCGATCGTCGCATCTCAGTGATTCTCCATACTCATAAACGTTTTCACGACACGACGGAGTATTTGAGGAAATGTAGGATTCGTCCATTTTCATCGGAACTTATGGCAGTATTCTGAGGGTGTTTATGTAAGATCTCACGTGCTTTAATGAAACGGTAAGATAATCGAAATTGATAGTCGAATACCAAACGGTGAATTTTGGTTGGCCGTTATCAAGCCGGACCTATACCAAATGGAAGGTAATAACGATTATCCCCCAGTAACCCCAAAGTTATTCCCGTTGCCGGATTGCACTTATCCGACTACCAAATGGATCATAAGTTGATTATGCGACTCATTTGCTGTGACTTTTTTCATTATTCGGCGAGAGTCAAATGTTAGTGTTACGCCCTAAAGTCAATCACATAGGATCTTTGTATTAACACTTTTATATCTATGCAAATGAAATATAGCATTCTTCATTAATTGTTTTATTTACTATTTTTATTGCATGAAATAATGAAGCCCAAGTAAAGGTGCAACACAAAAAAACACTCCAGTAACACTCCAAGATGAACAATGAACTTCTCTCCCGCTCATCTACATGAACAGTGAACTCCCATCCTCCTCTTCACCTTCTCCATTCACTGCTCCGTTTTGTGCCTCAGATAGAGACCTCCACCTACCACAACCTCTCGATCTCTCCCCGGGGATGCCTCGCGCACTCGGGGAGCTCCAAAATTTCACCTCTTCTCCATCCTTCTTCTGCCTTTCTACCCTGTTAAGTACATGCGCATACATCTTCACCTTCACACACAATGACTACTTGGACGATCCCTTCCCATAAACAGAAATGCTTGAGGCTAGCTGCCATTAAGGTAGGTAAGCCCCCCTAGAACTAAGCCATCCCACCAAGAGCTACGCGGATACAATAGGAAAGCAGAATCCTATCCGTGTTCATGCTAGATTGGGAACTCGTCGTAAGACAACTCCGTTACCTCCAGTGGCTATGAAGCCATCCGCGCTACCACCCACATACTTTTTGACCAACTTCCCTGCTAACTGCAACTCAGACCAATTAGTAGGGATACAGAACAAACAGGGCAACATCCGCTTCCTTGAAATAGCTCGGAAACTGGACTGCAATGGTTTACCCTTTGCTTTTTTGGAGTTTCCGGACACTTTTGATATAGCTAGCATGCTCTTCAAACTCAGCAATGTTTGGATTGTATCATACCGTCTAAAAGCCAATATTGCTAGATTTTGTAAAAGGTCTAGCAATTTACCAACTAAAAAGACGCAGGTGACTATGTCTTCAAAGCTCGAACCTCTTGATATTAAGGCTGTAGTTATGGCCAAACCTGGCATGGATCTAGACTCTACAAGTACAGTATTGGACACATGTTATGTCCCCCCAAAAGATTGATCCAACTTTATCTTTCTCAACTAAGGATACACCTGTAGCTTGGCTTTCACTAGGATTTATAGGTGTGCTGATAAAACATGATGAATGGTGGAAACTCCAACTGGCTATGAGGGCAGCCGGCTATCTCAACATTATGGTGAGTCCTATGGGAGACAGTAAAGTTCTATTCTGGGAAAAAAACTGCTGATATGGGACCTCTATTGAAACATGATAAGAAGTGGCTTATGAATTGGTTGTCTGACTTGGCACCATGAACAGATAGAAGAGAGGAGTCTCTATTGTACACAGACTGGTATAAAATATTGCCACTTCAGTTGTGGAAAACAAAAAATCTGGAGCTAATTTGGAACTAACTTGGCAGACTGATTGACATAAATGAGTGTATCATTAAGCATAGAAGGCTGAAAGTAGCTCAACTATTGCTACAATCTGAGTCCTCTGGCCAAATAGCATCAACTCTAACTATACACATTGATGGTAAGATCACAACTATGCTCATCAGGGAAATTAGCACCGGAAAACTACAAACACATCCGTGGCAAGATACTGCTATAAGCTCTTCCTCGTATAGTACTAATGATGACTCAAAAGCAAACTCTTCCCATGGTTCTGACGCCCTGGAGGATCAGGAATAGGAAATAGATATGCTGTCACCATATCAACCTCCTGTCACTTCTGGACATTTGATTGAAGAACCAGCTACTAGACTGAACAAATCTCTGGGGGCCAAAGATAATCTTCCCCCATCCAGTAGGTACCAGGTAAACTGGACCGGTGGCCTGTTTCACTAGCTTCCCCATCCCTTACTAAAGCTCCAGACAGCCTGGAAAAAGTGGAATCAGAACCCCAAAAATGTTCTAGTAAATGTACCACAACTATTAGGTCCAAAGATGGCGATTGGGAAAAATAAGGAGCACTAACCTAAGCTTGATCCAACACCTGCAGACAATGAGAAGATAACCAATGATATAGTGGGGGATTTTCCAACACTACAAACTTATCCAGACAATGAATGCCAACTAACATTGGATACTGAGAGGAGTGTTGGCACTGGGATGGAGGATACACCAGTTGCAGAGAAGCATCACAAGGTCATGCCACATGACCAACCCCCTACGAAGGTAGAAGCTAACTTGGAAGATATACAACTATCTCCTCCAAAGGAAAAAAAGACAGAATTCCTTCTTAACACACAACCTTCTGATTTTCCCCTACTAGAACAATCCACATCTCTGCCTGATCAAGGGGACCCTACAGCTACCCTTGCTGCTAAGAAGGCTATGCCTAAACAAACTAAGGTAAAAAAAAAGATCCTAGCCCCAAGACAAGAAGCCAAACCAGGAGAGAAACGAATCCAGCTAAAGACAGAGATCAGGCCATACTCAAGGAGTGGATTGATACATTAATCCACCATCTTTCACCAAACACAGTAGAAGTAACGGAGGAAGCTCAAGGAGTAGATATATCTCCAGGCAAAACCATACCTGAGGCAAATGTAATAATGGCATTTGGTCAGAAAATTGGAATATACTATGGTACCACCTTAGAGGAAATGTGTCAAATGATGATGAAGATACAAGGCAATAGTTCAAAGGGGCTAACAACAGCTACATCAGGGGGTATGAGACAGAGAGAGAGAAAAAATAATATCACATGGAGGTTAAAACATATAATGTTAGAGGCTTGTGTAGCCCGGGAAGAAGAAGAAGAGTCAAAGCTCTCATTCTGGAACATACACCTACTTTTATAGCCTTCAAGAAATAAAGATGGATACCATTGACAAAAGGCTATGTGAACAACTATAGACTGACAGAGAGTCTAACTGAATCTACCAAGGAGCAGATGGACAAGCTGGTAGATTACTTTGTATCTGGAATAGTACAAAGTTTAACAGAGTAAAGGTCTTATATGGAGAGAATATTCTGGGAGTATCAGGATATTGGAGTTAGGATAACGGGAACTGGATATGGCCATGGAGAAGACAACTAAGGGAATCAGACATGGAGGATCTGAATATACTGCCATTTTCTCTGCATAACATCAAACCATACAACCAGAACAAGGGCGGATACTGCCATTTTCTCTGCACCACTGATTGCAGGTACATAGTTAGCTGTGCATACAAGCTAATTACAACTAACCTCCCACAGCCCTACTTAGTGCAAGAAAATTATTAATTATTAAATATCTGGAATTGTTTTACCCCCATGAAAATCTTGATCTTTGTCTGGAAGCTTATGCATAATGAAATCCCAACCAAAGACATCCTTCAACGAAGACATATCATACAATAGGGACAGGATACAAGCTGCCCTCTCTGCATAACCGAAAGTGAAACTACACAACACTTATTCTCTAACTTTGAAATTGTCATGCAGGTTAGCAGCTAATGAAAGCCTGGTTGTCCTTGGTCAACCTAGAGATACTAAACAACAATGAAGCCCCCACCCAGCACATGTTTATAGAAATCAAACCAAACACTGTAAACAAAGACGTATGGAAAACACTTTGGTCGGCATTGATTTGGTGCATTTGGAAATACAGAAACCTGAATTTCTTTCAAGGATATTGTCTATCATTCAAAAATCATCCCGGTTATGGATCAGAGCCAAAAGACCTCTGAAGCTATTCTCATATAGCATGACTAATTGGCTGCTGAACCCACTGAGCTGTATCACATTTATTACATGATCTGAAATGCCTTTGTCTGACAAGACATTTGAACATTTCTTGGGACATAATGGAGAGCTAGCGCTGGAAATTATCATAATTCAGAAGCTAGAAGTTACACAGTTTGAAGAGGCTGAATAATTTTCAGCCAACTTGACCACAATGTAGTTTGGCCTTGTCTTTGGGGAGAAAAAAATCATACTCTCTGAGGTATAACGTGAGGAATTATACGACATGAAGAAAGATGAAACAAGGATTCTGCAGATAAATGTTACAACAAGATCAACAAAACTACAAATCCAAATGGATAAGAAAGCTGGAATTATGTGAAGCTGATGATACCTAGTGCTGCTAGTTAGGTCCTCTACTTATATCTTGGTCTTGAGCTGTTTGCATGCCTTCTAGAATATCACCTTCATTCATTACAGGGATAGCTCATCAAACATAATCGAGTTGTGTACCGATTTCCCTACAATGGGAGATTGACAATGTGACAGTCAGGACATTGTGCTTTGGTGAAAAGCGGATGATGGCGGTGAGCTGAATGCTGAGTTGCTTTGTGATCTACTATGATGCTAGGTGAACAATGTACCAGATCACCCTTAACTATACCAGATGGGGGGCATGAAGGAAAGACATGACAATCAGCCCACTTCCATGGATATTAGCTAGTTGATACCCTCTAGTAGGCACAAAAACACCATGTATTTTGTATTCCCTTGCTCTGTCTTTCTTGTACATATTTTACACATAATGAAATTTGGCTTAACAAAAAAAACGTTTGCGGACAGCCTCCTGGCAACCACATTCTTGCAACTCCCACTATCGATGATCAATTTGCACACCTTGCCTCCAACGGTGCATGCGGTGCTAAAAAGATTGTTCCACAACCAATCATCCTTGGCCTCATCTTTGGAGGTCAAAGGCTCTTCCTTACCACCAAATTCTCTCGGTCATCACCTTGTAAAACACAATCTTCATCGTCATACACAGGATTGTCACACTCCAGTAGCCTTGATGATCCTCAATCATCAAATTTTTTCCACGGTTGTTTGCGGGCTTGCGACACTCATTTGCATTGTGGCCAATGTTTCCACACTAAAAGCACCTAATCGTCGAAGTGCTCCCCATGTTTTGAGCTAGCCAAGCGCAAGGTCGAATGTCTCGGCGCGTGTATGTGGATGCATCCTTTGTCGTTGACATTTTTCCATGCGCATCACCCAATCGAACGATTTGAGACTTTTTCAATGTTTTCTTCTGTTGCCTCTCTACGTACGGCTAATACCCGTTGATTGCCCTCGGACTCACTCCATAGTGATTGAAGCACAAGCACATCATGGATGCTTAGTCGAAGCCCACCAATGTATCGACCCATCAATTGCTACTCGGACGAGGAGAGGTCCTTCCGTTCTATCAGTTGCAAGAACTCCTCCGTGCACTCCTCAATGCCTTGAGTCTCTTACCTCAATGTGTGGAGGCATTAATATAGGGATTGAGCATAGCCAAATGGTAGAAAAGGGCTCCACATTTTCTTCTCCATCTTCCCCGACGATGTGATCTTACAACGCTCTTGGGACTGTTTGGTTTGTTCCCACCACGCCTATGCCCGTCCTTTGATTTTGATTGCCACAAGATTCAGTTTTAGCTTGTCCGGCACCTCCTTATACTCAAATATGTTCTCCACCTAGTTCAACCAATCAATGAAACCCTCGGGTTGTAGGAAACCCGAGAACTCGAATTTGGATTGTACCGATCAGAGAAACCAAGATTGGAATTGCTCTCCTTGTGGTCATCACACCTATGGCATCTCGGATTTGGATTGCACTGATCAGAGAAGCCATCTTCTAATTAGAATCAGAATAAGAGGCCTGACTATCACCTCTAGTTTGTGATTCCAACCTCTGAGTGAGATCCACAATTTGTCGTTGCATCTCCTCGATCAACTAATCCCTCCTATCCTCTCAGCCATGGAAGACATTTTCTTCGTCGAAAACCAAAAAACACGTCCATAATCTCCTTCCATTGATAGTTCTCCAAGGTAATGAGATATTAGTATCTGATACCAACTGACGTTGAAGCCATAATTGCAATAATTCTAGGGGCAAAGCAAACACACGCGTGCACGAAAAGTTTGTAGGATCTCAGGAAATATGGCTCGCACAAACTCACAAAAACGACTAGAACTCTCGAACAAGCTTTATTTCCCTTCAAAATATATCAAGTTCTGAATGAAATACAAGGACCTTGGCTGAGCCTTTTTTAGGAAAAGGCTACCAACGCTCGGCCACTTCTCTCGACACTCATCGAGCGGTCACGGACAAAATCCATGATCCAATTTTGAGGGCTCATGCCATCATGCCAAGGATTGGAAAAAGTCCTAGTCTAGACTCTTTCTAACATGCCTAGGAATGTCCTGGACACACGTGCACTCTTGTCCAGCCATGGACAACGCATGGCTGAGACGACCCCTCGGTCGTGCATTCTACTGGATGCCTATAAATTAAAACTCACTTTGGCCGAACCAAAGTCCCTTGTGCTCGAGCATTTTGGGTCCAAAATTGGTGCCCACTTGCTCACGCAGACCATACAAAGCGGACATTTTTGAAAAATAAAAAATGACATGACAAAATAAAAAATGACAACCAAAACACTATAATGTGTCATAACAGTCGTGCCACACATCCTCTCGTGCCAGTGTTCTTTTCCCCCGTGCCATCCACCAAATGCCTCATGAGTTTGGTGATTTTCTTTGAGCATTTGCTACTTCTTTCCCTTAGCTTTAAGGTGTTATATAATCCCTTCTTGCCAGCCCTTTAGAAGCTCACAATGACACAAGTCTTTGTGGTTCTTATGAAGCATCAAGTTTTAATAATACACCGCCGTATATGGTTATAGTTATTGATTTTGTTGCTCCATGAAAGAAAAGAAAAAGGCACCGAAAAATAAAAAGCATGATAAAAAAGAAAACGGGGAATTAAGATAAAAAGTTCGGAGCTTTATTATGTGGATCATTACTTTGAGACTGATGCTTAGCATTGAAGTTAGCCTACAAGCCTTTTATTCCTTTTATTTAAATGATTGTTTAGATATTTATTACCCCACACGAGCCTTTTATTATTGAGTACATCATATCTTTTTCGACTCCACCATGATTGAACCTTGACCTATACACTATCCCCTACTTATGAGAGGGTGGAGTCTAGGCATTGGAATACTTTTGATGCCTATGCATTGTCGTTTGTAGTTTGATTTGTTTTGCATAGCAGACACACATGATGATGGATTGCATGAAAAGTTGGACGACATATAGTTAGTGATCTTTTGATTGACGTCATGTTTGACAATACCTATGGGTGGATTCTATTAACCGTCTAAGCTTGATTTTCTTAAATCCCACATAGAGAATGCCAGGAGATTAAAAAGGGCAAGGTTAGATGATTTTGTTGTACTTGCTATTTGTTGCTAAGCTAATGCATCAACTATGATTGCAAGTGCAAAAATCGTAATAAGTAATAAAGTGAATAAGTCAAGTGCCAAACCACGAGGATTGTAAAATATAAGCACCAACTTTAGCTAATTTGCATGCAATTTGGACGAATAACAGTTGGTTTAAATACCATTACAAACATAGACTTGAATGCAATTGAAACTAGATAATTCATTGTGGTATTTTTTGGTTAAATGGACACAAATTAAATGATAACTTCTCTTAGCTAGAGTTCTAAGGCAATGATTTTACATCTAAAACCGTAACACAAGTTTCTCGAATGATAACAAAGATAGAGGCCATATTTGTAAGAGCTCGTTTTTCCTTTACGATCTTCTCTCCCCCCGTTGCTCCACTCTAAGAGATCCATAAGTGTGTGAATAGATGGAATCTTTCCTTTCTGTTGCCGTGAATCATTGGCTTCCAAGAGAAGCTATCTGCAAATATTTTCTCCCTAATAAGGGACAAATTCATCCATCCAATACTTCCTATGCATAGCGAGGTTTTTCCAATTTCCTGCCAAAACAATCGGGTTGTGTTACAACTAGGGTTGCGACCTGGATGAATGTGGGGTTATAGCCATATGATAGTGGCCATTTCTCTTTTTTTGCACTCGTTTGATATGTTTGTTAGATCCTTGCAAGAAATTATAAATGAATATGAAAATGCATTTTTATTGATCGAAGAGTGACAATATTCAAGAAAAGAACAGCTATAGTTGGTATAAACCGGATTTATCACTTGCTTCAAGTTGTTTGAGCCTTGCTTGATGTTTTTATTTCTCTAGAACTCTTTTCACTTGTGGACAAGCAAATGTTCTGTTTGGTGGATTTTGAGGAGTTGGTTTTGCACAAACTAATCATGCATGTTTTAGCTTACTTTTATTCGATTCCATTTGTTTTCCTGTGTTCATTTCACTCGTTTTGTTATATTTTTTTTTAGTGAATCCTTGATATAAAGTGTGCAAAATTGGAAAGAAACAACTTAAAACGATCAAAATGAAGAAAATGGCAGCTTGACACCTTCTATTCAATCGAGCATAACCCTTTGTGTAGATGGCCAAATGGCATGATTCAAACTTATATGGAAACCGACTTTAATGGCTTTCCAACCATATATGAAAACGTTCTCTAATTCATCCAATATAAGCGCTCACAAAATTTCAAAGATGGATCACGCGCAAATCAAGCAAAAAAGCAACTGTCTAGAATTGCAATTGTTTTGGAAACACCTGTCTCCTTCCAAGGACGGCCATCGTGTACATTTGTAGGGGGCCAAGTTAGCAATTTACACATTATAAAAAGCCCTTTTTACCCCACTTATTCCACCACTATAGTACAATTATGATGGTAGTATTTAATGGCATAAAGTATTGGTTATTATGGAAAATTGGTGTAAGATCTCCAAAACCTACACTATGGGTCATGATGCATAACGTGGGTAGAAGCGTAAGATACGCGTGTTATACATGCAAAAACAAAAATTCAGAGATCTTTTAACTATGAATCCTTGCTAATTTACACAACTTAAATTATAAGAGAGACGAAACATTTTTAGACCTCTTGTAGAATCTCTATTCTTGAGACTAGTAGGCACTTTCCTTTGAAGTATCCAAGTATGTACCCTCTAGAGTAGTTCGCACCACCACTCCCTTCAGGTTTATACAACTAGTGTATAATTTATATGCGAATAGAAAGAGTGCTAGCTCTACACTTCAAGTCTTTGAAAAGGAGAAGAAAACTTATTCAAATTTTTTCCCTAAAAAACCTACAACCCTTTGATTTTTTTTAGAGAATTGTAGGAGAGGAACTTCTCAAAATTCTATCACGACTTGAAATGAATCAACCTCTCACATATGCGCATGTTAGGTTATTTATAGAGGTCTTCATGTGCCTTATATGTAAACACATGTCCAAA
Source organism: Pinguicula moranensis (assembly GCA_028565015.1). Lineage (NCBI taxonomy): Eukaryota > Viridiplantae > Streptophyta > Magnoliopsida > Lamiales > Lentibulariaceae > Pinguicula > Pinguicula moranensis. Next base: position 1,650 of record JAOWBN010222623.1, on the reverse strand, counting down.
GAATTCAATTCTTAGCCTTACACTTAAACTTGACTTGTAGAGAATTTCTACACATCATACATATATATATATATATAACTCTTTATATCTTTGTGTAAGAATGCATGTGATCCTATTGGCCATGCAACTATTGCATGTGTTTAAATTGGTCATCAACAATTGCATGTAATCTAATTGGTAAAGAGTTCTTACAATTATATATGTATATCACATATACATTTATGTTGCAAGAAGTCTTTCATGTCACATCTATCATGTAGGAGTTTTGATGTATTTGATATACATCCAACAAACTTTCTAATATTACATTTGTGGCCTTGTAATTACATACAAGCCCTTGATATTTCATACACTTGAATCTTACCTCAATTGGCTTTGGACATTCCAAAAACTCCCCAAAGCTTTCGGTAATTTCATAATTTGCCCTCAAGTGAATGATGTTAATGTGTGTGACCATATAGGTTCTCAATAACTTGGCAATGAACCTTGATTTAACATAATCAAATTATAGCTAATGAATTAAACACTTGTAATTCATTAATCCTTCATTCTAGTCCACAGACCATGAATGACCTCAAGCAAAATATCATGGCCCCCAAGCATTAAGAATAATCATGGAAGTAGACTATCCTTTCAAAAACTAGTTCTTGTGTAATTAATATCTTTTTGCCAAGATCATATCTCTGATCTTGTATATTGAGGTTATTTGTCATCATTATTAATATATGTAAGATTTCTTGTACCAAAAGTAATGATCATTAAGTACTAATTAAAAACTATTTCTAATTAAACTTGTGTTTTCCAAAGGCTTCCATGACTTCTTACAAGTGGCCATAGGGATATATTCTCCTACCGTTTTAGGAGCGGTGAATCCTTTATCACTCACAATCATTCCTTACTTCAAACCAATCCCAAGACTACCCATTTATGGTGTAACTCCGAATCAAAGAGTTGTAGGATCTAAGGGGCCGATTTCAAATGTATCGAAGGATCTTCAACTTAGGCCCAACCACGAAATCAATACCCAAATACATGTAATTCGTGTTCTAGGAGACAAAGGTGAGCCGTACTAACCTCAATCTCGCCGGAGTCGGAAGAACTCGCCGGAGCCGAAACAGAAATCACGACTAAGAAAATCACGGGAATCTCTAATAAGAGAGACTCTCTATCCAGAGCGCTCCCTGACTAGTGAAAGGCTGCTAGACCTCTTTTCCCGGTGAAACACGATGACAAGATTCGGTCGGATGGTCGCTCTCGTGAAGAAGATAAAGATGAAAGAAATCGTGTATCCTTCTACTCGACCGAGCGTAAGAGATATAAATCTCTTAAGAATCAATTGGGATTCACGGCCCAATTGATTAAATTTCATGATTTGGGCTCGAATTTACAAATTAAGTCCTTGGATTTAATCTCATTAAACCCGATTAAATTGTAATTGAATTGGGTGGTCTCACCAAAATCCAATTACATCTCGTCCGTGAAATTCGCCAATTATGTCTCACATAATTAATTATTTAATTTTTTAGTTCACCAGATAGAGCGACCTGATAGGATCCATATCTAAATCGGTACTATCATAAGCGACATCTAGCAATACATTATGATCCGATTTAATATAGATACATCGTGATCCTATAAATCCCATTTAGT
>JAOWBN010222612.1:0-13115 GCA_028565015.1 Pinguicula moranensis | reverse complement strand
TAATTACAAGGGTAAGACCGCGTACATCAGACCCCCCAGACCCCAACTTAGTTGGGAATATACTGGGTAAAGTTGCAAAGTTACAAAGAATTTTTTTATTTATTGATTTTTTTTGTGAATGTCACACCACTTACACCAATTTCAACTACAAAAGATGGCTTCTGCATCGCAATCCATTTGTCCTGCCTGCATTGGTGGAGGCAGGGGGCATGGTCCACCAATATTTTAAAAAAAATAACATTACATGATTTTTTTAAAAAGTTTGGTCCCCCCTCAGCATAATGCAATCCTGTTTGTATTTGAACTAATACAATAACTCTCTGTAGATGAGTTGCTATATTAATTGGTTTTACAAATGGAGGTAATGGATTCAATTCTGAGTCCATGACTTCTTCTTCTTCTTCTTTTTTTGGAGGGGGGATCCAAATGAAAAAATATGAAAAATGTGTGATTCGAACACGAGTGCCTATGAATGTGAACATGCAAACCATTACACTACATAGCAATGGTGACTTTTTTTATCAATGCTAATAAATATCTATATGCATTTATGAATTAAAATAAAAATTTGAGAATTCATAGGATTTGAACCTTGTTCATTGCATACGAATTTGAATATGTTGATAGCTACAATACATAAAAATATTGAGATTTTATTAATTCTAATAAATTTGTCTATTTTTTCGGATATAATTTTTTTAACATTATATAATATAATTATTTTTGGTACAAAATTATGATTGTCTCTGTATCAAACGATCACAGTAACTTCAAAATGTGCAAATTCGATTGGGCCCAATCCTTACTAATAGTAAAATATTTTTTTTTTATTAATATTGATATTAAAATAACCGACCAAACTATATTCAATATGAACCAACCCACTCTATTCAAACTGCAAAAAATTGGCACCCCCTCACGCGATTTTTTGGCTCTGCCCCTGACCACGACCTCTACTATTATGCGAGGGGAGACTCACAAGTGCTACCACCGTAGAGAGATATGCCACTTGATGCATATTTGTCCTAAGCTACCCAAGGAGGGAGATTTTGGTGGAAGAGGACAGTTTGGAGGTAGAGGTCATGGTTGTAGAGGCAGGAGAGATGGTAGACGAAGAGTCTACAACACCAATATGATGGTAGATAAGGAGGAAGAAGAATCTGTGCTGCGGGGAGTTCTCTCAAATAAGGATCAAGAATTCTTCGAGGTGCTCCATAGAAAGTTGAAGGCAACAAGGGTGAGAAATGATACTCAGGCCCTTGCCTCTTTTCGTACTGCTTGATCACCAAAGTGGATCATTGATTCTGAGGCATCTATACATGTGACATGTAATGTTAGGAAGTTCTCCTCCTACACTCGACTAAATTTTCCAGTAGGGGGTAAAATAGTTGATATTATAGATGGGTCTGTGGTCGGTGAGGGTACAATGAAACGTACCAACAGTTTGAATTTGTTCAAAGTCTTGCATGCTTCTTCTCTTCCTGTAAATATTTTATCTATTAATTCCATTATCCTCTAACTAAACTACACTGTTTTGTTTGATATTCCAAAGGTGATCTTTTGAGAGAAGAGGACGAGCATGATTCTTGAAATTAGGATATGACATAGTGGCTTGTGATACATGGATCGAAAGAGAATGGACTCAACCCTCTCATACATAGTTGAGAAATCTGGAGGGGACCGAAGAAGTGGAGAGAATTTAGTGCTACTTCACCATAAGCTCTCCAAGTATGTTACATTTCTCTATTTTTTGTTGCGTTTGTGTATTGCGCAACATCTCTGTCCTATTGTTTTCGATATTGAATCTCTCAATACATCACCATGATCTGATTCTCTACACACATATTGTGGGGATTCAAAAGTTCTCGCAGATCATTTTGTGTTCTGTTGTCGTGTTTCTGGTGAACTCTGGTTGCTGTGAGTTGTTGGATTATGTTTGAAGTTGTTGTGTGGTGTTTGACTCCTCTGCTCTATTGGAATTATGGTTTGTTCGCCAAATCTAGCAGATCCGATCTTTTTTGCTCCAATTCTCCTGCAAGTAATCTCTATTAAACTGGGTGCCACTAACTATCTTGACTGATTGTCTCAGATCGTGCCTATGCTCTGAGTTATGATTTAATGGGCATCGTGGATTGGATCATTTGTGCCCATCACAGTTTGTACATGAAGGGGATGATCTAGAGGTTATAAAGCAGAATCTTGATTACAACTTGTGGATGAGATGGGATCGGTTTCCTCTCAATTGGATCAATTCATCTCTCGCTGAGAATGTTCTGCCAATCAAGTTTAAACCGAGAATCTCCAATCAAGTCTGAATGAAGCTGGCATAACGCTTCATTTTTGGAACTTAATCTTGTATTAATACTCTAAGCACCAACTCTAGTCCATTCAACAAAGGGACAATCGTATTTTGAAAGTGAGTTCACATGTTAGGAAGTTCTCATCACAGAAGCGTTGGTAGTGATGACCATACTGTAGTCCACAAGACTTGGCTCACCAAACTTGTGAAGCCCAATCCACGAAGACTCGAGAATCCTCTCCAGCAATCTTGAATATGGCAGATGGCAGCAGGAAATCAGCAAGAAAGCTACAATCACATTAAAGAAGATGTAAACGACAGATCTTTCTAGATATAGCCTTAGTGTCTATAAAAGTTGTACTGAAACGAACAATAATGTAATGAAAACCTTCCAATGCAATGAATAATTTTTATCTCCAATGCCAAGGCATAGATCTTCAATCCTGATGTTATCGGAGCGAATCCTCTAGCCTCAATCATTCTCTTTCACTACACGTTTTGCTGCCTAACCTCTGTCCTTCTTTTTCACAGTCTACAGACTTCTTCTTCCTTTTTTTTCTTCAGTCTATCAGTTCTTATCTCCCTCTCATTTCTTCTGCAAACTTCTTCCTCTGTTTATTCACAAATCACTAAATGTCTTCCCTCCACACTACACTCACTGTCCCAGCCACTTCTTCACCCATCTCCCTCAACTATGCAGAATTTGCACACTTGGCTACCGTTAAGCTCACCACACACAATTACCTCTTTTGGCATAATCAAGTAAGTCGCCTCCTATGAAATCGTGGCCCATTTGGATATGTAGATGGATAAATAACTCCACCATCACCTCTTGATTCTACTGATGCAACAAAATCAAATCCGAACTACCTGGCATGGCAATCCATAGATCAACATCTTCACTCCTTGTTGATCTCATCTCTTACAGAAGATGCTCATAGTGTGATCACCGGGAAGCAAAATGCCAGGGATGTTTGGGCAGCTTTGGAAGAAGAATTCTGTCGCGCTGGTCCATCCCATGAACTCGGCCTTCGCGATCAGTTGCAACAACTTTAGAGAGGAGACCTAACAGTCAAGGAATTCTCACGGTAATTTCTTCTCCTTGCCGACAGACTTGCAGCAATTGGAAAACCGATTTCACCTCTTGACCTAAGCCATTGGTTCCTTTGTGGTATCGGTCCCGACTTTGCTGCATTTACAGGCTCACAACTATCCCATAATCCTATTCCAACAATCAAGGACATAATTTCACGGACTGAAAATTTTGAAGCGTTATATCGTCGAACAATACCTACAGCGGCTCCGGCAATAACCTTTGTTACCTCCACAGTTGCCTCACCAACAATCCTCTCTTCCCCCCCATAGTCAGGTGTGTTCTATACTTGGAACAACCCCTGCCACAAATTACGGATATTCATCCTCGTCTCCCCTAACTCCAGCTCGTACTCCACATCCAACTAACCCCACTCACCGTTACTCCCCGTACACCTCAAACCCACCATCAGAACAGTTTTCTCAGAAACATACCCGAGGTTGTGGCCATGGAAGGGGTAGTCAAACTCCATGATGTCAAATCTGCGGTGGAATTGGGCACTATGCGTACGCCTGCCACTCACGCTACATCTCTCTGATGTTCTCTCAATCTGCTATTCCGGCAAATTTGGCCATCATTGAAGCTGCTGGAAGGAGACGAATGATAGGGAACGGTGTAAATTTGGGATTTTCTCCTTCTGCTGGACTGTCAAATGTTGGGCCGCAGAACACTTCTTCAATGGGCCACCTGGACACACCTTCTGGCCCATGCCTCATCAAATGCCTATCGACCAAAATCCCTCTTTAGCCCAATCTTATTTCAGTCACTTTATTGGGCCAGATCAGACTTATCACGTCCCAGTTCTCCAGCCCTCACCATCCACGGTCCAACCCAATACCGGTCGTTCATCCGGGAAATCACCTCCTTGTTTTTTTGGATCTACTAGAACTCCTACTGTTGGCAGCTTACCGGGACCACCGTCTGCACTTCCTCCTATTACTGGCATTTCTCCTCATAGTTGTACAGCCTCCAATTGGTACATGGACGTTGGTGCCTCGGCCCACATGACACCTTTCCCCGCCAATCTTGATCATGTAACTCCTTATACAGGTAATTCTTGTGTCCTTGTCGGAAATGGTACTCCTCTTCCAATAACTCATATTGGCACCCATAATATTATTTCCTCTTTACAACTGTTAGATGTTTTAGTTGTCCCACAACTTACGACAAATTTATCATCCATTAGAAAATTATCCACATATCCATATCTTGCCATAGCCTTTATTGACAAATGTTTTATTATCCAGAGTCGTCATACAGGGCAGGTGATGACAACCGGTCATCATGATTGTGGATTGTATGTTCTTGAAAGTATCATTCCTTCTTTTGTTGCATCTCTTCACACATGGTCTCTGCATGGTTCCTTTGATATCTGGCATGCTAGATTAGGTCATCCATCGTCCTTCTATAATTTCATTACTAGGACAACAAAGATGTATTTTGCTCACATCACAACCCTCTCCCCATCTTTGTGTATCATGCCAAAAGGCCAAGAGTCACCGTTTACCGTTTTCCAACAATGAAAAACGTGCCTCTAGGCCCTTAGCTTTAGTTTATTGTGATTTGTGGGGACCTTCTCCTGTACTTTCTATGCATGGTTATCGTTATTATGTAATTTTCATCGATGATTACTCCAGATTTACATGATTTTATCCATTAAAACAAAAATCTGACTTCTTTAATAATTTTATCAATTTTTATACATTTGTTGAAAAACAATTTCGAACTTCTTTGTTAAAATTTCAAAGTGACGGCGAAACCGAATTCACTAATCATCATTTCCAAAACTATCTTCATCACTATGGTATACACCATCAGATGTCTTGTCCTTACACTCCAGCTCAAAATGGTAGAGCTGAACGAAAACATCGTCATATTACTGAAATGGGTCTTACACTTCTTTTTCACTAAAATGTTCCTCTCACGTACTGGGTTGATGCTTTCAGTACTACAATCTACATATTCAATCGATTGCCATCACCGATATTGCAAGGTATATCTCCTTTTGAACTACTGTATCACTTGCCCTCGTCCTATGATCATTTTCATCCATTTGGTTGTCGCGTTTTCCTTGTTTGCGTGATTAGGCTCCTAATAAATTCTCATTTCGTAGTACTCCATGTCTTTTTCTTGGATATAGTGTTCCTCACAAAGGTTTTCGATATCTTGATTTGACCTCTTCTCGTCTATATATCACACACCATGCTAAGTTTGATGAAACTTATTTTCCTTTTTATAATTCAGCTTCTTCCTCTTCCTCTTCCTCTCTCGATACCTTAGAAATTTCCACCTTTTTTGACCCTTATGCCAGTACTCCTCCTTCCTCTTCCCTTCCTACTCTCCTTTCAAGCACTTCGCCTACTTCAAACCCTTGTTCTATCTGTCCCTTACCAAATGACTATCCTCCTACTTGTCATCCTCTCACCTCTTCTTCATCTCTAGTTCCTTCATCTTACACAGCTTCTGACCCACCATCTAATACAGAACCTACATCCTTTCCCTCATCAAACCCACCACCCTCTACTTCTATCACTAATTCTCATCCTACGATAACACGTGCCAATGTTGGAGTATTTCGTCCTAAAATCATTGCTGATCATTGTACTATAGCACCTTCACGTTTTCTTTCTGCCCTTGTAGCTCATACAGAACCCCGTAGCTTCAACTCGGCAGCCAAAAATCCTTCTTGGCTATCCGCAATGGACGAAGAAATACATGCTCTTCATCACAATCACACGTGGGACCTTGTCCCTTGTCCTACTCATACTAATGTTGTCTGCTCCAAATGGGTATTTCGTACAAAATACCCCCCGGATGGTTACATTGAAAGACTCAAAGCTCGCCTTGTGGCTAAAGGATTTACTCAGGTTCCTGGATTGGATTATTTTGATGCCTTCAGCCTTGTTGTCAAGACGACTACTGTTCGGACTATTCTCTCTCTTGTCATCTCTCAAAATTGGTCTCTTCGTCAACTTGATGTTAAAAATGACTTTCTAAATGGTTATCTCACTAAAGACGTTTATATAGAGCAACCAGCAGGGTATGTTGATCCCATCTATCCCGACCATGTTTGTCATTTCAAGAAAGCACTATATGGTCTCAAACAAGCCCCTCGTGCTTTGTTCGAACAATTCAACATCTTTCTCTGTTCACTCGGTTTCATCTGTAGTCGTGCCGACACATCATTTTTTATTTACAACAACAATGACGATATCATCTATTTACTTCTTTATGTTGATGACATCATACTCACCGGAAGCATACCACTCTTCTGGACCGACTGGTTCAGACACTTCACAAGGAATTCGCTATTAAAGATCTCAGACCCCCTACTTACTTTCTTGGACTTGAAGCAATATTCACTAATGTTGGACTCTTTCTCAGTCAATTCAAGTATGCTCGTGACATTCTGGTCAAAGCACAACTACTGGATTGTCGCCTAGTTAGCACACCTATGATCGTCTCATAGTATCTCTCATAAGATGGTATGCTTCTGGTAGATCCAACTATATATCATTCGCTTGTTGGCGCTCTCCAATATCTCACAATTACACGACCGGATTTGACCTATGATGTTAATTATGTTAATCAGCACATGCATGCTCCAACAGATTTGCACTATCATGCTGTTAAAAGAATTCTTCGTTATGTTAAAAGGAACACTCTCCATGGGACTTTGCTTCTCACGATCATCAGATACAGAATCTATCACCGCTTATTCGGATACCGATTGGGCAGGTTGCCCTGATACTCGTCGCTTCACTACTGGTTATGCTATATTTCTTGGAACAAATTTAATTTCTTGGAGTGTAAAAAAACAACCCACTATCTCATGGTCTAGTTGCGAGTCAGAATATCGAGCCCTTGCTGATACCACTGTTGAAGTCCATTGGCTTCAACATCTTCTCCAAGATCTCAAACTGCCACTAACACACTCTCCAGTACTTCTCTTTGACAATAAAAGCATTGTCTTCCTAAGACAAATACCATGTCACACAAACGCGCAAAGCATGTTGAACTTGATTATCACTTCGTTAGAGAAAAAGTTTTAAATGGATCCATTTGGACTCACTTTGTTCCTTCTCAATATCAAAGAGTAGATATTTTTACAAAAAGTCTGCCCCGTGAGTTGTTTGAATTCTTTCGCTTCAAGCTTCACGTAACTCCTAATCCTACGCTCAGCTTGGGGGGGCTGATGACCATATTATAGTCCAACAAGACTTGGCCCACCAAACTTGTGAAGCCCAATCCACGAAGAATCCAGAATCCTCTCCAGCAATCTTGAATATGGCGGATGACAGCAGGAAATCAGCAAGAAAGCTGCAATCACATTAAAGAAAATGTAAACAACAGTTCTTTCTAGATATAGCCTTAGTGTCTATAAAAGTTGTACTGAAACGAACAATAATGTAATGAAAACCTTCCAATGCAATGAATAATTTTTATCTCCAATGCCAAGGCACAAATCTTCAATCCTGAGGTAGGTGTTGATAAACCTGTAGATGACGAGAATTGTTATCCATTCGTATTGAACATCTCTTGGGCCCATCTTAACAAAATTGTTATTCTGGAGATTTTGAAAATGAACTTATGACCTTTGACGCCCTCATGACTGCTCCACGCCAAGCTCTTGATGGGAATCAAGTTGGTCTCTACTCAAATAACAATCGCCATGGCTCAAACACTCAGTTCAATTGTGGGTGAGGCACATGTTCTTCCCATCAGGTGGTTGGACATCAATCTGGACAACTACATTAGCACAGAAGTCGCTCTATTAGTTCTCAGAATGGCTTCCAACAACATCGTGCTCCATCTGGCGGGCGGTCTTTTGGTGATTGAATCATGGCCGTCACAACTTTAGTTGCGAATCTCATAAGGGTGGTAATGATGATGATTTTGATCCTTATTCCTGTCAAATTTGCGGGGCACTAGTCACCATGCTCTGGATTATTATAATAGAATGGATCACTCTTGTGTTGGTCATCACCCTCTTGATGAGTTAACTGTTCTTGTGGCTCAATCCAATGCAAACTTGGATACTGATTGGTGGTTTGCTAACAGTGGAACCAATCAACATGTGATCAATAACTTGAATCAGTTTACCTTGCAAGAACCCTAAACTGATGCAGATGAAATAGTTGTTGGTAATGGTACATGTTTGCATAAGGGTACTTATCGATTTCAATTTTTGCCAAAATGAAAACCAAACCGAGAAGGATTGTTTTTGTTTTCAATATCGAAATCGATGCCAAAAAACAAAAAAATAAAAAAATTTGGTTTTTGTGTTAATTAAAAATTCAATTTTTTTCTTTTTTTTTTCAAAATATTTGTTATCAATTAAATAGTGGATTAATTAATATTTGATAATAATATTACTTTTCTTTGTTAAGAAACAAAGAAAACACAAAAAAGGATTTGGAGGAATGATTCAAGTAGAGTGGGTATTTATAGTGGGCAAAATTCTTATATGTCCAACTTCCACCTTTTACTCAAATCTCATTTTTTGACCTTATTAGGTAGAAAAAAGGGGTTTTCTTTAGTAAAAAAATTTACTTAAGAAAAATGATTACTTTTCTTTGCTAAAAAGCAAAGAATACCCAATTTGAAGCCAATAAGGCCCAAAAAAGGATTTTGGAAGAAATAAGGAAGTGGAGTGGGGATATGTATAGGTATAAGGTGGATATAATTCTTGTATAAAAACTCTACTCAACTTCCTCTTTTTACTTAAATCTCAATTTTGACCTTATTAGGTAGAAAAATAATTTTTTTATTAAATGTTTTTAAAAATAAAACGTCTTTATATTAATAATTTATAAAAACAAAATTTTAAAAAATATTGATTTAGATTTTTATCATATCGAACCAATTTTTTTGTCTTTTTTATAACCTATATTGAAAATCAAAAAATTGATAAATTGTCAGTTTTTGGATCAATTTTTTGTTCGGTTTCAGTTAAAACCAAATTTGATCTTATTGGTGCTCATCCCTATGTTTGCATATTGATCACACTAGTGGATTTCACATCCCTACCACTACATGTGATCTTACTTTGTCTAAAGTCCTTCATTGCACTAATGTAGTTGCCAATTTACTTTACGTCTATCAATTTTGTTGGGATAACAACGACTACTTGTACTTACTAAATTTTGTTATTTGGTGATGGATCGCAAGACGGGAAACACCCTCCTGCAGGGACAATGTGAGGATGGCTTGTATCCACTGCGCTTGGGAAGTGATGTTTCTACAATCATAATGTGCCTTGGCGGGTGTAGTCGGTGTTAAAGCTCCCCTTTCTCGATAGAATGCCCGTTTAGGTCATGCAATTATTGTTGGTCAAGTTGTCAAGAAGTTTAAATTACCCATAGTAGAGCTTGTTCGTTCATCGTTGGTGTATGAACCTTGTCAAATATGCAAAACACAAAGGTTATTGCTATTATTCATCTTCCTTTTCCATTAGATTTGGTTCGTTATGATTTATGGTCCACTACTATTTCCTCTGACCAAAGTTATTGCTATTATGTGACTTATTGATGATTTTTTTCGCTATTGTTGGACTTTTCCTCTTATAGACAAATTAATGCAGGAGCGTCTGCAGATAATCAGCCATAACTTTGGCTAAATTTGACCGATTCGTGCATGTGATGACTCGCTGGATTCTTCTCTCTGGCGCGGACCAAGTTGCACATCGAGCTTTGCTCGATGCGCCATTAAATTTTGCGCAAATTCAGCCATTTCCATCCCAAAAATGCATTTTAGTTATTTCCTGCCCTTTTTAGAATAATCCCGAATTCAACTGATTGCGAATTTATTAGCAATTTACTATTTTTATGTTGATTGATTGATTAGGAGATACTTACGTAATTATGCTAATTATGGCAGATTGCGAAAAATCAGTTAATTTTTTGGCTATTTAAGTTCGGCTTGTGGACTCATTTTGATTATCAAATTTTGAGAAGAAAATAAAATAAATGAAAACCGAGAGCACTGCTCGGGATTTTTTTGGGAGAAGTTCTTATTTTTTGGTTTTTCTTGCAATTTTCTATACTTTCGAGCCTACAGGATAATCACTATCTTGTTCCGACTCTAGTTGGTATCGGAGAACTTTCAATATCAATCCTCGAATCTCAAATGGCCGAGGCTGCAACACAAGGACAGGAAGTCCAAGGTCGTGGTCGTGGTAGTGGATTACGGTTGTGCATTCCAGATTGTTCATTGAGGATGCAGATTGTCAGCGAATTGCATAATGAGGGACACTTTGGTTGAGATAAGACCTTGGCCCTCATATCTGTTGATTCTTACTGGACCAAATTGAGTAGTGATGTTGTTTCGTGTGCCAGTGATCAAAGGGAGTCCTCACCAATGCAGGCTTGTACATGCCCTTGCCTGTTACCAAAGGTCCCTGGTTCGATGTCAGTATAGACTTTGTCTTGGGTTTACCCCATACACAAAAGGGTTCGAATTCTATTTTTTTGTCGTTGACAGGTTTTCAAAGGTGTCCCATTTCATAGCTTGCCGGAAAATCATGGATGCTGCTCGAATCGCCCATCTTTACTTCAATGAGATTGTACGGTTACATGGTGTTCCTTGACCAATCACTTCGGATCGTGACATGAAGTTCATTAGCTATTTCTGGAAGAGCCTTTGGGGAAAGTTGGGGACGAAGCTCAATTTCGGTAGTGCCTACCACCCCCAGACTGATGGCCAGATCGAGGTGATGAATCAAAATTTTGGGAAATCTTTTGAGATGTTTGGCTGGTTCTAAGCCAAATCAGTGGGATCTGGCATAAGCTCAAGTAGAGTTTGCCTACAACAGATCAAAGAATCGGAGCACTTGGCTCAGCCTGTTTGAGATTGTCCATGGACGGAATCCATCAGGGGTACTGGAGTTAGCCCCTATCCCACAAATTGGGCGTTTCAGCCCAAAGGCAGATGAGATGGCTATGCATTTAAAGAAATACATGAGCAGGTGCGAATTGCTATCCATGACAACAATTCCGAGAATAAGGCGCACAGTGACAGCCATCGGTGTCAGGATTTTTAAAAGTTGGTGATTTTGTTTGTTCTGTGTTGACTCGTGACCGTTTTCCTATTGGCGAGTACAACAAACTTAAGGATCGGAAGATTGGGCCTTGTGAAGTTGTGCAGAAGATCAATAATAATGCGTATTGGTTGCGCCTTTCCAATCACTTAAAGACTTTTGATGTTTTTAATGTGAAGCACATGAGCCCTTGTTTTAAGGATGACTATGATCTTATCCATACCTCAAGGGCGAGTTCTTTCTAACCTGGGGAGATTAATGCAGGAGCATCTATAGATAATCAACCATAACTTTGGCTACATTTGACCAATTGGCGTGTGTGACGACTCGCTGGCTTTGTCTCTCTGGCGCGCACCAATTGGCACAAAAAATGGCATCTGGTCCAGGAAGATTCAGTATTTCCTAGAAGAGACAAATGTTCTAAGATGCAAAACCAACCTACGCATTGTCAATCGCCTGCAGCGTCAACTCAATGCAGGAAGGATTGAAATTTCTGAGATAAGAGAGGTCATCAATGAGATTCATTCAAGTGATGATATGGAATACAAACGATTGCTTCCTTCTTCAACTTTGATGTCTTATGACACGATTATTAAGACATTCGCTGATACAGTCAGCACCTCGATGAGCTTGAGGATGAAAGCCTGCGAGCTTCCATCCCCTAAACCAATATTTCTTCTACTCATTGGGAAAACCCTAAGTGCATCAAGAAGTCAACCAAGTCAGTGATAAAACCTCATAAACCTGCCACGAAGATGAAAAAGAATAACAAACAAACTCCCCCGGCACACAGGCCAAAGAATATAGTGCATCTGAAGTGCTATAATTGCGAAAAGAAAAGTCATTTCTCTCGGGACTGTTCCAAGGTAACTTTCACTCCCAATAATCCCATAGTAAACGTTTGCTCCTATGCATTAGTTGTTGATACCTTTTCTAAATGGATTATTGATTCAGGAGCAATCCAGCACGTAGTGTATGACCGTGCTGGATTTGTCGAGTTTCATCTTTGTGTCGTTGGAACTCAAAGTTTTACTATGGGCAATGGTAGTGAAGAAAATACCATTGGTATTGGCACTTACAAGCTTCAGCTTCGTAGCAGGAGCACACTGTAGTTGCACGATACTATTTATGTGCCGGGAGTTTAATGTTGTTTGGTTTATGTTATTTCTTTAGTACAATTGGGTTTTTGATTTATTTTTCACCGGAGTGGATTAAACATTGAATACGGTGACGATATATTTGGTCACGGCCCATATAAACATGTTTTTTACATCCTTGATGTGGATGATTTATGATAATGCATCCCTTGCCGTAGTTTCTGCTACTAATCTTGATTCTGAATCTGTTAAATGACACGCTAGACTTGGTCATATCGGCTAAGATAGGCTGAATAGACTTGCTAAGTGTGGTCTATTAAACCAACTCACAAAGGCTAAGTTGTCTATGTGTGAACCTTGCTTAGCTGGCAAGGCTAACAAGGAGCCTTTCCGTAAAGCTTCTCGGCATCAAGTTCATTAGAATTAATCCATTCCGATATTTGCGGACCCATGAGCATAAAAGCGCGCCATGGGCCTTCTTATTTCATCATCTTCATAGATGACTATTCACGTATTTGTTGTCTAACCGTTATGAAGCACTTGATGTGTTCAAGCGCTATGTAACTGAAGTAGAGAACCAGTTGGATA
>JAOWBN010222601.1:0-13117 GCA_028565015.1 Pinguicula moranensis | reverse complement strand
CGTGGCCCCAGATCTTCAAGTCGCAGCCCCAATCCAGACGCCCGCGGAACAGCAGAGAAAAGTGTAGAATGACCATTATGCCCTTACTTACTCACGGGAAAATATCTTGTCCAAAACATCCAAAGGATGCTAACTCAGCCAAAGCTTCTCAAAGAAGCTATCTTTCACAAAGCTTCCCGAGGAAGCTACTTCCCTGCATATCTTTCGAGAGACAAGATACACAAAGCATTCTGGAGGGTTTTGATTCTGGGAGGGTTGGAACTCTGGGAACATTTCCCCTAGAATCGTGGATTAATTATTTCCATCTCTTTGAAGGAGAACGATTCTGAGACGTCTCCCCCTAGAATCACGTTCCAATTATTTCCATCATACCATTATGGGGTAGAATCCTTCCAGGATCCGGGGCACAAGGCAGCAACACTTGGAGAGGATCCATGAAGATGAAGGAGGAGCTCTGGCGACTGCAGATTTATCCAAGGGGTTTTCTTGCCCCTTTGAACTAAATTTGTCTATCTTTTTGTATGGCATGAACCTTATTTTTTGCATGGATATAGCCACGTTTGAATGTAGTTGTTGACTTTGAATGTCTGAAACAATGGGTTACAAATCTTGTCTATGAGAGCAATGTAATCCATGTTAATTTAGTAGTAGATTTCTAATGTTTAGCTCTTTTGAAATGTTGTTGTGGCTATTTGGTTTTATTGTGTTTTTCCTAACTTGCATGTGCTTGATCAACATTTGCATGTTCACTAAGCATGGTGGGAGATCGAGACACACAAACCATGCTAAAAATGGTAAAATGAACCGTAATCACCATATAATGAGAATGATTATGGTGTTATTGCTACTGTGTGTGGATTTCCCTAACTCAAAGCCTTCGGTGTATTTAAGTGTGACTTCGAGAGAAGCATGCTTATATATCATAGAGGGTTGCTTGCATCTCGAGAGAGACAAGTGACTAGGAGAGGTTACTAGGCTGATTTTGAACATCCACCACTATCTCTTTACCATTTGGACATTGAATGAAGGTGTGTCCATATCCTTGGCATGTGGTGCACCTAATATCACGAGCACAAAATTTAGAAGGTGTAGAATTACCAGGAGAAGTTACATTAGTTGTTTCAGCCTTCTTTGGAATGTCCATTGGTGAAGTATTTTCCCATGGAGGTCCCTTTCGTGCCTTAGGTGATCCCTTCATGATCCGCCTTTCGATTTATGTATATATTCAAAATGGATATAGTAGACTTTTATAAACACACTCATTTTCCTCCCACAATTTTATTTCAAATCAATAACCCTTTTCACTGATTCAAAGATTAATTAATCTTCGAGTTTGTAAAGGATCCCAATTGAACCATAATCAATTTTTAAGGGAAACTCAACAAGCCAACTACGGTTACCATGAGTAGTTCACTCAATAATTGCAACACATTGCAACATTTTGCTTTTGCATGGATAGTTAAATCTTTAACGTTACCAAGACTTTGCCTCTAATACTCAAGGCCTTGAAGAAAACTCAACAAGCTAAGTGGATTAGTAAAGTCAAATACAATTATTACGAAAGTTAAAACTTTCATGATAAAACTCCCTACGAGGTAGATGGTCACCTTGAGGGAACTCAACAAGTGAACCGATGATCAAGAGGGTCGTTTTACCATGATAATGGATGGCATCAATCTTTTTAAAAACATTTGAAAAGGGGAGACATTGATTATTGTTATGAGGGGTTTGATATGTTTTAGTCTCATCATGTTTTAAATTTTCTAGCATGCATACAATCCTATATGATCATCTCATAATAATATATCATAAAGCATGCTAAATAAGACATATAATCATGAATTGATCATGGACTCTACTAATCTCTCATCCATTAAGAGATTAGGTTGTTCATCAACAACAAATTTCTCTTGGTGGCTTCCTTCTCTTGAGTTATAATTCTGAGTCTAACTCTCATAATTTTCCTCCCACTAGACCAATGAAAAGTTAAATTCTTTGATAAACCCCAAGTTACATTTGTGGTAAGTGAGATGAGAAATGAATTACATCTATTACATCCATTCAACTACTAATTAAAGTAATAACAATTATTACAATAATCACAATCCAACTGAGCACTTGTCCATAATCAACCACCATACATCATATTTAATTCAAAATTAAATCAATCATGAAATGTTAGAATACTAAAAAAAACAATACATGTAACATATTCTTGAAATTAAAGTAGCACGCAAGAACAATTCTTGTTCCTTTAGGCTACGGTTTTAGGGTCCTTTTCGAGGCTTAACCTTTAGTTGTTTTTGAGCGATTACTTATGCTTCTACAATATCATGGAGGATCCAAACCGTACATGTAGACACTACAACAATTTTGTCCACAAAAATATTAAGTTTCGGTCAAAACATAACTTAATATTCTGTAAAGCAAAACTTTTAAGAAACACATGTATGCACATGAACTCATTCATACATCATTAGTCATATACCAAAAGTTGTGTAATGAACCTTGCATTTACGAAAAATCTTGTATCTATTTCACGTTTGGACGTTGAAGGGTATTCTATTTTGCAACAAGAAAATAGTTGTACTTTTTTGAAAAATGGAATGACCCTAAAAATTTCGATCATTTCCTAATACATGTCTCAAACGCATTTCTCAAATATTTGAAGGTAGACAAATGTCCTAACTCATATTTTGATACATTACTAACATGCACCATTGATCAAACAACTTTTCCAGGATTTTTTAGAAAAATCCCCAATCATTTCGATAATTGCAAAATAGTCCCTAAACATTCAAAAATTATGAAATGACCCTAAAATTTTTGATCATTTAATAATTAATCCTCAAGAAAATGGTGTTAATGTGTGACAATAACTTGGCAATGAACATCGAATTCACACAAATAATTTATATTTAATGATTTATACAATTATAGATCATTACTCCCTAATTCAACTTCATAGACCATTACAGTTGGCTCCTAGGCAAACAAACTCGGTGCAACAGCTAGGGTCTCTAAAATGGGTGGACACTGCAAAGCAAAGGCCTGTCCACAAATGACTTGGTGCACGAGTTGTAAAGTCAAGAATGCGGTCTGGTGAGCCAAAGGAGTTTACAACCTTTTCCTTAACAAACTTTCTTGTGAATTGCTCAAAGGAGAGACTACATGGTATCTTCAGTAAGCAGGGCACTGTTAAGAGCTTCACCATAGCACGAAAGGGGGATAGGTATGGATTCTCATTTGATTTTCTTATATTCCAAGATCCAAATGAGTACATTGAGCAAAGATTGTTCCAATTAAACAATATATGGATTGGCTCATATCGTTTGTGCGCAAATGTTGCTAGATATGCCAGAGAACAGGCCAAAAGTATTGTGGAAAACAGAGTTATGCCTCAAAAATTAATGCCTAAAGTCACTATGAAAGCTAAGATACATACTATACATGCTGCTCTAGCGGCTACTGGATGTTCGCCAGATGCATCTACTAGTACACCAACACAGCCATCAAGGGAATCACTGGCAGTAATGGTGAAACCGTATGTAAAGGCCAATGATATAGAGCCAGCTCCATATCATTGAAAGTACTTGATGGCTGGAGAGATTTGCAACTAGGTCTAAATCTTCTGGCTATTTAAATACCATGGCAAGCCCTATGGGCAATGGATGAATCCTCTTGTGGGAGGAGGAGGCAGTTAATCTGCAAAACCTGATGGTGAATGATATTGTGTGACTAATGCATTGGGTGTCTGAGGTGTGCTCCTGGGATAGCTACATGGCTAAGGGAAACTCTCTGAAGGACTCAAAACGGCTATGCTGGGTCACTGTTCATGGCTTACCGTTACAACTATGGTCTAACTTGGTATGGGAAGTCATTGGTACAAAGTTGGGAACTCTGATCAGAGTGGATGAATGCACAGCTTAGAAGCATTTCTTGGAAGCATCCTTTCTCCTAGTTCAAATAGACTATGATCTTGAGGTGTCTACAAATCTCAATATAATATTGGATAATGTGCACTATGTTTTGCATATAACAGAATTGCAGGAGACAAGACCTATAGCGTCTTGGTGGAGTGTAGCAGATAATATTGGAGATGAAATAAGTACTGAACTATCCGAGGGCTCTACCCCAGGAGAACACAGGGAAGAACTTTAGGTTCTAAGGGAACTTGAAGATAATATCCTGAGTTCAATGAACACCTCAAATATGGTATGTTGTCCAGCAGAGTTGTCAACACCTCTTGGTCAAATTGATCCACAACTGTAAGATATATTAGCAAAGTAAAGGTCCATATGTAATCACTAATCCGGGATAAAGGCCACGCATTTGATGCAAGAATCTGAAGCAAGGCCATTACTAATGGAGAAATGCAGGTCCAATAGGCTAGAATCGTGTTATAGTCTATCAGTTCAACAATCTGCTCTAAAAGAGCAAAGCTCTCCACCTATGGACAATAAGGACCAATTAGTTGAAAGCTTGGCTGAGGATGCATATCCTTAGAGTACTACCCAATTCCAACATATTCTGATACAGGAGTCAATGAGATATAGTGATGTGCAGCAGAATCATCAACAATCTAGAGGGATGAAGGATGTTTTGGATGAGGCTTTGGCTGATGCTAATGGCAAGGACTAGGGATCGATCTCGAATGTTGAATCTGGTATTCAACAATGTATAGATAGTCCCACATCATTGCAGTGCCATGAACCAACCATGAACTCCCTAAATGAATTTCCACTCTTGAATACTCCATGGGCTTCGCAGGGGCTCAGCAAACTCCAAACATTGCAAGGCTAGCTAACGAGAAGTCAAACCAGGAAAGCATCTGATATAGAAAGAGATAAGTATATAGCAACACTGGACCAATGATAGTGAACTACATCCTACTCTTTCAGCATGTGATAAGAGTGTTCATATAAAACTCCAAACATTGAGACAGAACCTACTATAGCCATTGGCAGGAACTTGGGACTGACATATAAAACTAACACATAGGAACTCAAAGAGATACTCATCAACATGTCCTCTCCTAGGAACTCAAAGGGATACTCATGAAAATGTCCTGTGCCAACAGTGTTCATGAGGGTGCATTGCAAAGTTTCTATGCAGTGGAGAGAATAGATGATGTGTCAAGATGAAGCTTATAACTTATAATGTTAGAGGCCCCTGTGGACCTGACAGGAGGAAGAGAGTCAAAGAACTCATTCAATCACAAAATGTGGATTTTATCAGCCTACAAGAAACCAAAATGCATCAGGTGGAAAGGAGATTATGTGAATACCTACGATACAATGATTTGTTTGACTGGGTGTACCAAAGAGCAGTGGGTCAGCCTGGGTTTTGCTATGTATTTGGAATAAAAAAATTCAATAGATAGAGCCTTATATTAGGAAATGGTTTTTGGAGGTATTTGGGACATGGAGTAGTGAATCTATAAGATCACATATGGTACATATCTATGGCCCTGGTGAGCTACCTGCTAAATTTGCTCAATGGAATGAAATTAAATCTATCTACAATGGAAAGGACGAAGAAATGTGGTTCTTGATGGGAGACTTTAACGCGGTGTTGGATCCAAGTAAAAGGAAAGGAACATCTATCAGACCTAATAGTCAGTATATTGAAGTTTTCAGGGCTTTTGTAGGTAAACTGGATTCGCAGAATTTGAAAATGAAGAAGAGAAGATTCCATGGTACATTAAATCTCTCAAAGTCATGAGTAGGTTGGATAAATTCTTGATAAACAATAACTGTCTAGCTCAAGAAGCAAACTGGATCAAAATAGGGCTTGAGAGGGATGATTCAGATCACTGCCCAGTGGCATTGCATTCGGGGATACATAACTGGGGTCCTTAACCAGTAAGAGTGTTGGATACTTGGCTGGAAGACTAGGGATACAACTAGCAGATGGAAAATATTTGGCACAAATCACCTGCCAGTGAATAAGCTAGCTATAGATTGAAGGTTAAAATTAAAGCATTGAGAGAAGGAATAAAAATCTGGAAAACTTCTGCCCCAAGGGATCTGATGGTTGTGAAGAAAGAAATCATTTGGAAACTTACAAATTTGGAAGGCAAAGAAGAAGGAAATGCAGAGAATTCTTTTGATGAAGATGACCAATAGGAACTACAAATCCTCCAGGACAGGCTGCCAATCTCAACAAATACTCAACTAGTTTATCCTTTCAAAAGTCTAGAATCAACTGGTTGCAAAAAGGGGATGCAAACTCTGCATAATTCCACAAATGGATCAATGAAAATAGGTGAAAAATCTTAATCAATGGTATTTGGCAGGGGGACATTTGCTTTGATGATCTTGATCAGGTCAAAGAGGTGTTAAAACATCACTTTGAGGATAGATATAAAGAGGTATATTGGGATAGACCAAGAATTTGGGGAATGACCTTCAAGAGGTTTCATCAGCAGCTGCAGACAACATTAAGTTACCCTATACATAAATGGAGATTCTTTTAGCTATTAGAAACTGTAACACTGAGAAGAACCCTGGACCTGATGGCCTACATTTTCAATTTATAAAGTACTTCCTATATTTATTCAAACCTAATATTCTGCAAATGTTTCTTGAGTTTTATAGGAATTGCAAAGTGGCAAGAGGGAACAACGCAACACACATTACCCTTATTGCCAAGCATGGAAACCCCCTGCAAGTACAAGATTATAGACCAATCACTCTAATTGGATCAATAACCAAGATTATATCCATTGTTTTGGCACACAGGATTAAAGAAGTGATGGAGGAGATCATCTCCCCCACTCAGCTGGCATTTATAAGGGATAGAAAGCCGGTGTATGGAGTTATGTTAGCAAATGAAGTTGTTGATGAGATCAAGAAACTAAGGAAGCAAGCCATTATATTTAAGGTAGATTTTGAGAAGGCCTTTGATACCGTTAACTGGTTATATTTGTTTGATGTGTTGACATGGATGGGGTTCCCCCCGTGCTAGATCTGGTGGATAAAAGTGTTGTTGCAATCAACATCCACCTCAGTGCTATTGAATGGAAGTCCTACCACTGAGTTCTATCCTGAAAAAGGGCTAAGACAGGGTGATCCACTGTTATCCTTCCTATTTGTTGTTGCTGCTGAAGGGCTAGCAACCCTGATTCAAAAGGCATTGGATCTCAAAATGTTCTAGGGACTAAAAATTGGTAAGCACCCTGTGAGTCTATCCATTTATAGTTTATTGATGATACTTTTCTGATGGGCCAAGCTACTTGTGACACAATCATCGTATTTAAAGCCATTTTGAAATTTTTTTAGCTAGCTTCTGGACTAAGGATAAACTATGCCAAAAGCATATGGATAGGCAGTAACATGAATCAGGAACTAGTGGCAGACATGGCAACCCCTATGGTATGTGTTACAGGTTCCTTACCATTAAGGTATTTGGGGCTTCCTGTGGGAGCTAATTTGTCCAAATCAGCTACTTGGAAACCAATTATAGACAAATTCAGTAGGGTGCTTAACTTATGAGAACACAAGTATCTATCATCTGGAGGTAAGCTTGTCCTTATAAACGCGGTCCTAACATCTCTGCCATCCCACTTATTTACCTTGGCAAAAGCCCATCAATGAATATTGGGGGTGAGATGTTTGGACAATTTTAATACAACTATGCTTGGTAAATGGGGAGATAGGATTCTTTCAGGGGAAAGAAGCCTAGCAATGGAATTATTAAGATCTAAATATGGCTCTCAAGGGGTGCTCATGGTAGGAGGGTTAAGAGAGCTAAAAAGGTTGGGTGATCTAGACAGAAGATTGAGAGGTAGGACCAGAGGCAGTGTATATGATTCTGGCTAGTGGAGAACTGTTAAAGCAAACATAGGCAACAGCTGGTTTCAACAATACATTAGGATAAAGGTAGGAAGTGGAACAGAAGTGAAATTCTGGACAGATGGGTAGCATCATAACATAAAGCTAGCTAAAAGATATCCTACATTGTTTAGAATAGCGAGGAATCCATATGCTTATATCTTTGATCATGGTCACTGGAATGTAGAGACCATCTCCTGGACTTGGACATTGAGCTGGAGAAGAGAACTTCGAAACTCTGGAGCTGCTGATCTAGCTAATTTGAGTCTGTTCTTACAAGATACTACGATCACAGAGTCCATGCAGGATCACTATTACTTTCTGGATCATAAGGAAGGAACCTACAGGGTTAAAGAGATGTATCAAATGATTAGTCCTGAGAAACCACAACCATATACACAACAACAAGCATAGATCTTAGCTATAGACTGAGATGGTGCTTAGCAATATAACCATCTTTGTCTGGAAACTATTGCAAGAAGGCCTACCTACCAAAGTAGCTCTCCGGCATAGAAACATCATACCTGACACTCAAGATACTCCCTGCACTCTATACTCAAGTGTTCATGAAAATGCAACTCACATTTTCTTTCACTACAAGATAGCCTTTCAAACATGGAAAGCAATTAAAGATTGGCTGAATTTATCAGGGACATTTATACCGGCCACACAGGTCCCATCCTAAACTTTAAAACCCCAGCAAGTAGAAAAGGACATGTGGGTAACAATCTGGTTTGCCATGTGCTGGACTATCTGGTTAACCAGAAATGATGCATACTTCAAGGTTGCGGTGGTTAAGATCACTGACATGGTGAACCGAGTACAACACTGGTCACGGTGGTGGGTTAAGGAAAACAGGAAAATGCTTGTTTATAACTTCACAAATTGGTTAATACAACCAATTACCTGCCTTCAACATAAGGAATAGCAAACTAGAAAGAACTGCAGGATTAGAGTGTGGTAAGCTGTTTGGCATACTAAAAGATGTACAAATGCTAAAATGTTTGTTTGTGTAGGAGTAAAGAAAATTGCTATGTACCTGAAGGTTGAATCAAGTTGCAAATCAAAAGATAAACCTGGCTCAATAAACTTGTCTGCCGTAAAATTGAGGAGGAGAGAAATGAGCCAACAAATAAGGAAGATTGATGATTATTCCAAAGCCCCCGTGGAAGCTTATGATTGATACACTTGGATGGGAATAAGAATGAGCAGAGATGGTCTTACAGGAAGATTCTTATACCTCTCTCTATATTATTTTGTACGATCTTACTCTCTTTCCATTTTGGTAAGGTACAAATTAGGGGATGGCTATGATTACAATTAGATTGCACTCTTGCCACATAAGTGGATAGTAGCCGGTGTCCAAGGCATTTACCACTTTATTTTTCTGCATTGGTCATTTGAGATTGAGTTTTCTGTGCAAAGCACAATGAGCCTACAAATTTGTGAATGGGAACATGGATGATTCTGTGGGCATACAAGCAAACATGAAACTAGAAAGTTGGTGATCATGATAGAGTTGTGACCTATACAATGTATAGTAGGTCTACTAGTCCACTTTCTTTGTTTTTGATCTGATAGTTTGGTTAATCGGAGCAATCCCTTCTATCATTACATGGATAACCTACCAAACTTAATCGAGTTGTGTACCAAGATCTCTACAATGGGAATTAAAAATGTGACAGTAATGACATTCTGACTTGGTAAAGAGCGGATGATGACTATGGTCTGAATGTCGAGTTACTTTGTGATCTACTATGATGTTAGGTAAGCCATGTACCAGATCACTCATATCTATATTAGAAAGAGACCATGAGGAAAAAGCAGAGTACCCAGCTCAATCTCAAATATTTTAGCTAATGAACATCTACTAGGAGATACAATTCAGGGCGGATGTGCATGTTTATACCTTGTATTTTCTACTTCTTTTTGCTTTTCTTCCCTTGTACATACTATATTCCTATTTAATGAAATTTGGCTTATCCAAAATAAATAAATTCATAGACCATGAGTGACCTCTAGAAAAATACCATGGTTCCCAAGCATTGAAAATAGTCATGGAAGAAGACTAACCTTTTAAGAATTAATTCTCGTATGATTACTATCATTTCACCAATAGTATATCTTTAATCTCGTATATTGAGGTTATATGTCATCCTCATTAATATACAGATTTTTTTTTGTATCGAAAGTCATAGTCATTGAGTTATAATTAGAAACTCTTTCTAGCTGAACTTGTGATTTGCAAAGGCTTCCATTATTTGTTACAAGTGGCCATAGGAATATCTTCTCCTAATAATTTAGGAGTGGTGAATTCTTTATTGATTACTCATAATCTTTCCGTACTTCAAAAAATTCAAAGACTACTTATTGTTACCCATTTACGGTGTAACTCCGAATAGAATCAAACAGTAGCATCCATACTCAACATCTCTATATGATGATCTCAATGCTGGTCTTCACTATTTTTACATGCTATAATTAAAGAATATAAATAAACAAGTAGTAAAGGTTGCTATAATCATATATACAACATTAAAGTGTTAATATATTAGCCCAAGGTAATTGGTTGCCTAGATCTAGCTTTATAGACTCTAATACTCAGTATATAGGTTGCTTCTCCTAAGTCTTTCATGGAACGAGCATTGGAATGTCATTTCCTGTAAGCAATATGTCAACTACATATATCACAAAGAAAACTATTGCATATTTGCCAACCTTTTTGTATACACAAGGTTTATCGGGATATTTGATGAAATAAAAGTCTTTGATCGCTTCATCAAATCTGATGTTCCAACTCTGAGATGCTTGCTTGAGTCCATAAATGAATCTCTTAAACTTGCACACTCTATTAGTATCATTGGATTCAAAACCTCAAGGTTGTATCATAAACAACTCTTCTAATAAATTATCGTTAAGGAATGTCGTTATGTATTCATCTGCCATATTTCATAATCAGCTACAATAGCAAGCAATATTCTAATGGATTTAAGCATAGCAAAACACGTGCGGAAGAGTAAACATAAGTGTGCGTTAAGCATGCATAACAAAATTTTCAGAGATCTTTTAGCCATGGATATTTGCTAATTTACACAACTTAATTCAAGGGAGGGAGGAATTTTATACCTCTTGAAAAACTTTTATTCTTGAGAGTAGTCTGCATTCTTTGAAATGTTCAAGTGTCTACCCTCTAGAGTAATCCACACCACCACTTCCCTTGAGGATAATAAACCAAGATGTATAACTTTATATCTGAGCAGAAAGAGTGCTAGTTCTACACTTCAAGCATTAGAAAATGAAATAAAAAAATTCTTCAAATTTTGAATCATTTCTCAAACTACTTTCGGGTTTTCCAACTTTAGTACAAAGAAATTTCTCAATTTTCGACCAAGGCTAAGAAAATGCAACCATACCTTACATATGGAAGTCTTAGAGTATTTATAGAAGAGCCAAAGTGCCTTAAGAAGGACACGTGTCTAAACAAGGGTCAAAATGCATGTCCAACATGCTTTAAAAAAGGACAAATGTGATAACACTTGTCCATATGCATGTCCCACATGCTTAGATGTAGAAAAATATCCTAACACATGTCTTAATACATGTCTAACATGTGTCATTGACCAAGCAACTTTTCTATAATTTTTAAGAAAAAACCCCTAATTCACAAAAAAAATTATGAAATAACCATAAAACTTTTGGTCATTTCATGATTAACCCTCAATAAAATGGTGTTAATGTGTGCGACCCTATAGATCTCAATAACATGGCAATGAACACTAATTCACATAAACAATATATGTTTAACTTGTGCTTTGCAAAGGCTTCTATGATTATTAAGTTCCAATTAGAAACTCTTTCTAATTAAACTTGTGTTTTGGAAAGGCTTCTATGACTTCTTACAAGTGGTCATAGGAATATTTTCTCCTAGCAATTTAGGAGCGGTGAATTCTTTGTTTATCACTCGCAACCTTTTTGTATTTCAAATAACTCCAAAGATTACTCATTGTTATCAATTAACGGTGTAACTCTAGATAAAATCAAAGAGTGAAGTCCAAATTCAACATATCTTTGTGGTGAACTCAAGGTAAATGATCACTTACAACTACTATTCTTTTTAGTATCTTCCATTGACAATATGGTGATCTTTATGCGGGTCAATCCGACGTACTTGTCTACTATGAGCATCCATGTTTCTGGCATAAGTGTCTCTACACTATAGTTGATGAGATCAACTATTTCCTTCAAATGGAATTGGATTCGATTATGCTAACCTTTCCGTATTTGTAATGTCTTATCTCACTAATACTATGGTTAGGGATGTTTAGTATTTATAGCATAATTAAAGTGGTCTCATCATCACATCTCGACACTCTAAGTTATCAACACTAGGCTTTACTATTTGTAATGTTATAAATAAATCAAGTTAATTATCAAATAATAATGGTTGCTACAATCATATATACAACATGAAAGTGTTAATACAAACACCAAGGTGATTGGCCTTAGGGTATAACAATAGCAAAACTCTCACTTGCACTGATTCTAATGAACCTCGAATTCACATAAATAGTTTATGCTTAAGGATTTATACACTTATAAATCAGTAATCCCTAATTCATGTTCATGGCCCCCATGTAGGAATTCCGGAATCTATACTACGTGTCATAAAACGTATTGCATTCAGAAGCATAAAGAATTGTGTGTGCAAACATTCATAATAAAAAAATATCCATAATTCTCTTACCTTGGACCTTGCTAATTTACACAACTTAAACATCAAGTGGGAAGAAATCATTTTACCTTAAGAAGATTTCTTCTTCAAGAGCATGAAAGTAGTCTCCTCTTCAAGGTGTCCAAATATCCACCCTCTATGGTAGCACACACCAACACAACCCTTGAGAGCTTATACAACCTTTGTACAACTTATATGTGTGTGTTTTGAATGCTAGCTCCACATTTGAAGTCTAAGAAGATGAGAGGAAAAATTGTATCAAGAGCAGATTTTTTACTCCTTTCTCTAGCTTTTGTGTAGAGAGAGAAAGTAGAGAGAGAATCCTTTGTTTCTTCTATTAAGACTTACAAAATGCATCAATCTTACACATATCATGTATTGGGGTATTTATATAGGTTCCCATGAGTTTAAGATCCAAACACATGTCCTAGAGTTGATCAACATTTGATCTTAGCCATATATGTGCTTGAACTTTGGACAACTCATGTTTAGGTGTCATGGTTTGTAGAATCAAACCATGCAACTAATATATACAACTCTTTGTATATTA
>JAOWBN010222590.1:0-13117 GCA_028565015.1 Pinguicula moranensis | reverse complement strand
GTAACTCCGAATAGAATCAAAGAGTGGCATTCATACTCAAGATCTCTATATGGTGATCTCAAGTCTAAGGATCACTTGCACACACTATTCTTTAGAGTATCAACCACTGACAATATGTTGATCTCTATATGGGTCAATCCGATGTACTTGTCAACTACAAGCATCTATGTTTCTAACTTAAGTGTCACTATACTATAGTTGATGAGATCAACTATTTTCTTCAAAAGAAATTAGCTTAGAACATGCTAACATGTCTGTATTAGTGATGTCTTGTCTCACTAATACTATGGTTAGGGACATTTAGTATTGATAACTTTAATTAGAGTGGTACCATCATTACAACTCTTTGTAATACACTCTAAGTTATCGACGTTAGGCTTCACTATTTTATATGCTATAAATAAAGAATATAAATAAACAAGTAGTGAAGGTTACTACAATCATATATTCAACATTAAAGTGTTAATATATAGGCCTAAGGTGATTGGCCTTAGGGCATAATACTACAGGATGTTCCCAAATTCGAAAGATGGACCTTTTGCGCCTGTGCCCCCGCTTCCCCACAGGAGGTCTCTTCGCATATGAGACCTCTTTTGCCACCTCTAAAGGAAATTCCTCCGTTGGAGTAATATTTTTGGGAAATGCCAGAGGTACTTTCAGTATTTTTGTACGATATTTTCTTTAGAATGATCGTAATGGATTGGTGTACACCGGGAAGTCAGCGAGGACCCGGGCCCCCTCCGTACACGGACATATTTTGTTTTCAAAATTTGATTATTATTATTTTTTTGTTTTGTTTTTGTCATGAATAATTTCATATGATATATGCATGACGCTAAAAAATGTAGTTATTTTTGTTCTACACAACTTTTGTTATCGATGATTTTTAGGCCTAAAGTGTTTGTCGGTAGCGTAACTATTTTTGTTGTTTGATATTGTATATGTGTTGGTAATAATTTTACTGAAAAATTATTCATTTCATTGTCTTTGTAGTGGTCTAAAATTTCTTTTTCTTTTTATTTCGGTCCCCTTGAATTAATTTTTTGCATCGGCCCTTTGAGTGTAATAGGAATCCGAGAAGTCGCTACCGCTGAAGCTAGACCATCGAGCCCTCTGTGACAAGCTCATTGATCTGGCATCGCGTGGGCTTGGCAGTTTCAAAGAGTATGCTAACACGTTCGAGGAGTTCACCAAACCCTGGGAGTGTCCACCATTATTGCCGCTTGCCACCCGCTACAAGTCGATTTTGGAGGAACTATGGTAGTTTACTGCTCTTTGTCCGATTTTAGAAAATTGTCCGTGACCCTTTTAAGTATCCCAATAGAAATTATTTTCATGTTAAGCTTAATCGATAGCTAAAGCCTGCTTGATGCTTTTAGGATGGTGGCCATTCGAATGCGGTGGTAGGAACAACAGACGTAGCAGGTAATGCGGTGGCGGGATCGGAAGGTGGTTCAGGCGGGGCGTCCTTTTTCTGGCCTTACACGGATAGTGAGGAGTTAGAGAAGATGCGCGAGACTGACTCCAATATATGATTCTACAGTGTAGGACCATCCTAAAAGCATGTATGTGCGTATAACTCCAGTAATCCAGTGTTAATAAACTTCCACTAATGCTACCAAACTGACCCCACAGAATTTCATATAACTATATAGAAAAGAAAATGTAGAACTCCTCAGTTTCTTAGGCAAGAAGAGGACAAAATTTATATTGAAATTCTAACATACACAAAATTCAATCCAATCCAATTTCCTCCATTACATATTTTGTTGTCTATTTATAATAGCAGAAATAGCTTACATTCGTGCGCCATAAATGAGGTAGTTGGTGCAGGCACACCTACTTCGAGCAATACAAAATACATAAAATAGATAAACGCCATTGGAAACAGAGACTACACTTAATTATTCTGGCATTGTATTGGGAGGTGCTTCATATTTGCTTCATTTGATGTTGTAGCCCATTCTTTAACTACATCACTTAATCTTTTGATGTCATTCGCGTTCATGACGGGTAATTGAATTGAAGGATAAGTTTATAGATATGGCAACTTCTTCGTTATCAATGTCTTTCCTTGCATTTGTTGTTGTAGCCGGTAATGTTGTTGGCACATCCAATGTGTCACGTAGATTTCAGAGGAGGATTCGCACTGGTTTTTGAAATGGAAAAGTGTGAATAGCTTGGTGTGTTTTTGGCTTAAAAGTACTATGATTCTTGATTTGACAAAACAGTTCATGTTTATTAATGATGCTAAAACTCTGTGGGAGAATTTGGAGGTCAGATTTGGATCATCAAATCCGCCTCATCTTTTTGAGCTTAAAATGAGTGTTTCTATGCTTAGACAGATGAATTCTACAGTGTGTGAACATTATGGAAAGATGAAAATGATTTGGGATCAATACGATCAATTGAGGCCGCTGCCACATTTGGACGGTGAGGTTGGTGCACTGATAAAGAAGAGGCAAAATGAGGATAGAGTGACGAAGTTCTTAATGGGATTGAATGAAGCTTTTGATTCTGAAAAGAGCAGGATTGTGAGTATGGATTTGTTGCCATTGATTGACAATGTGTATGGCATAGTGGCTACGGTTAAAAGACTCAAGCAGGTCAGTACCAGCATGTCTGCTGGAACTGAGTCTTTACAAGCAGCTATGTTGGCAAAAACATCTGCCTGGAAAAAGGATGAGTCAGGGAAAACTAGGCAGGATCGAAGTGGTTTGAAGTGTGCTCATTGTAGCAAAAGTGGACATTTAATTGGTGATTGCTACAAGCTAAAGGACTGCACTCATTGTGGCAAAGCTGGGCATGTAGTTTCTCGGTGTTTTCAATTGAAAGGTTATCCTGATCAGAGAAGAAGAGATAGGAACTCTGCTTCTGCAAACCTGACAGAAAAAGAGCGAACTGATAATTCATTAAACACAGTTGCAGATGAGAAAGAACAATTTTATGATATCATTGGCAATATGCAGAAGGACTTGCAGAAGCTCTTGAAGGGCAAAGCTCAGTGTGATCAGGTGAATTTTGCACATTATGGAGACTTTGCAGGTACTTCTACTCTTCCTTTTATTAATTCAGTTGAGGCTACAGATATTGCACAAACAGATTGGATTGTGGATACAGGGGCTACAAATCACATGTGTACTCTTTTGTCTGTGATGAAGCATGTGAACAAACTTGGTGGTTTAACTCCCGTGTGGCTGCCTGATGGAAGTATAAAATCTGTGACTTGTATAGGAGATGTAGATCTATCTAAATCAGTGATAATGAAGTCTTGTTTGCATGTGCCTAGTTTCAACTATAATTTCTTTCAGTGCGCAAATTATCTAAGTCCTCTGCTTTGAGTTTTTAGTTCATGCCTGATTGTTGTCTGATACAGGACCTTAAGACTCATCAAATCTTGGGTATTGACAGAGTAGTGAGAGAGCTTTATGTTGTCAATGCTGCTTCTTTTGACGATAAATCAATTCTCAGAGTTCAGGATGCCTACTTTACTCACATGATGTCAGTTTTTTGTCATAACATTGTTAGTCCTACCAATAATTCCGGTAGCACAGTGTGTGCTGTTATCAGTTCCTCGGTTTTTCATGATAGATTAGGACATCCTTCTAGTGATGTGATGATCCATGTTAAAGATTCAGGAGTGCAAGTGTCCATGAAAGATACAGGAGTGCAAGTGTCCATGAAAGATACAGCAGAACATTGTAAAGTTTGTCCCATTTCAAAATAATGCAGAATTTCATTTCCTGATAGTTTTCATAATTCTGAAAACTGTTTTGATTTAATTCACATGGATATTTGGGAACCGTATAAGTAGGCTACTTTGAATAACTGCCAGTACTTCCTCACGGTGGTAGATGATAAAAGCAGGAGCACTTGGACATATTTTTTCAGATTCAAGTAACAAGTTCCTAATCTAATTGAAAATTTCATTCTGTTAGTTAAAACATAGTTTCAGCAGAACATCAAGTGTATCAGGACTGACAATGGCACTGAATTTTTCAATAACCGCTGTGTCCACATCTTCAATCAATCATGAATTATTCATCAGAAGAACTGCCCATATATTCATCAACAGAACGGATTAGTCGAGAGAAAAACATAGGACGCTCCTGCAGGTGGCTAGAGCACTTCTTTTCCAGTCTCACTTGCCAAAACGATTCTGGGGTGAATGTGTTTTGACAGCTACTTACTTGATTAATCATTGGCCAAGTAAAGTCCTTCACTGGCAATCTTCCTTTGAAGTGTTGTATCACAAGAAGCTTGTGCTTGATCACTTAAGAGTTTTCGACTGTTTATGTTATGCACTGGATAATACTCCTGGCCGTGATAAGTTTGATCCGAGATCTTCACCTGGTATTTTTGTTGGCTATCCAGCAGGCCAGAAAGGGTATAAGGTCTTCACAATCAACACAAGGAAGATTATTGTCTGCAGGGATGTGCAGTTTGTAGAGACTGTTTTTCCAGCTCAAAAGGAACCTGTTAAGGAAGTCCCTATGTTATGTGATTTACCTGTTGCTTCAGAAGATTCACAACAAGCTATTGCTGATAGTCCTTTTCCCTCTTTAGATGATCATGCTTCAGATGTTTTAGTGTTAGTGCCTCTGGTTGACAGTCATTTTTAAGATGACACCGTTGTTTCTAACATTAATTCATCCCATCCACATGCCGAATCAGATATTCCTCCTCCACGCAGAAGCCACAGAACTCTTAAGCCTCCAGCCTGGCTATCAGACTTTCATACTGATAGCAGGACAACACTATTTTTTTTGCATCTGTTTGCACATTCAGTGGTCAATATTGTGATTTTGCTGCGAATTTATCTACCATGACTGAGCCTAGACATTATAATCAAGCAAGGGGTAATCAGAAGTGGTTGGATGCCATGAATACTGAGTTGCGGGCATTAGCAGACAACAATACTTGGGAAGTTACAGCTTTGCCTCCGGGTAAAAAAGCTATTGGTTCCAAGTGGGTGTACCGAGTTAAGTGCAAACCTGATGGCACTGTGGATCGATACAAAGCTCGCTTAGTTGCCAAGGGGTATACACATGTGTAGGGAGAAGATTTTGAGGAGATCTTTAGTCTGGTTGCTAAAGTGGTTACAGTCCGGATTCTTTTTGCCATTGCAGCCTGCAAGCAGTGGGATATCCAGCAGCTTGACATCGACAACGCTTTCCTCCATGGTACTTTGGATGAGGAGGTGTATATGTATTCCCCTCTTGGCTACACTGGAGCAGGGAAAGGTCAGGTTTGTCGGCTTCTTAAATCTCTCCGTGGCCTTAAACAGGCTTCAAGACAATGGGACATTGTCTTCACTGATGCTTTGCAGTCCTATGGTTTTAGACAGTCCTACCATGATCCCTGCCTGTTTATGCTGACTAGTTCCGGTTTTCAGTTATTCCTCTTGGTTTACGGGATGATATCCTCCTTACCAGCAGTTCTGGTGCTGAAATTGCAAAGGTGAAGGCTTATCTTCATGACACCTTCACCATCAAAGACCTTGGTTCAACCCGGTTTTTTCTTGGTATGGAAATTGTCCGTTATGTTGCTGGTATTTACATTAGTCAACAGAAATACATCCGAGATCTACTTGCTGAAACTGGTTACTTGGATAGTGTCCCTGCCTCTACATCATTTCCCAGTGATATGAAATTTGCAGCGGCTGCTCATGAGGCCTCCCCTGTCTACCACAACCCTGATAAGTATCGAAGACTGGTTGGGAGACTTCTCTACTTAAGCTACACAAGGCCTGATATCACTTATGTGATTCAGCAGCTCAGTCAATTTGTTCAAGCTCCTCATGATGTGCACTTGAAAGCTTTGGTACATGTTCTGCGATACCTTGCAGGCCACATCTCTCTTGGCCTTTTTTTACCCGAGTTCTACTCCTTGTGTACTACACGCCACTCTCTTACTGGGTATTGTATCTTCATTGGCGATTGTTTGATTTCATGAAAAACTAAAAAACAGTCCACTATATCTTGTTCTTTTGCCGAGGCCGAATACAGGGCGATGGCTGTCACGATTAGAGAACTTCAGTGGATCTCTTAAATGCTCTCTGATTTTCAGATTTTGGTGGTCCTTCCCATTTCCTTTTGGTGTAACAATTAGGCCGCCCTTGATATTACTGTCAATTCAGTGTTTCATGAACGCACGAAACACATTGAAATTGATTGTCACGTCGTATGGGATCAATTTAAGGTTGGTTCCATCCTGACTCACCATATTCCTTCCTGTGATCAGTTGGCTGATTTGTTCACAAAGGTCCTGCCTGCTGCGATTTTCTCCTGTTTATTGTCCAAGATGAGCTTGTGGGGTGCTCATCTTGAGGGAGGAGTATTGGAGGTATTGGAGAAGTCCACACCTTTGCAGTCCGCAAACTTAGCTCTTGAGGAGCAAGGAGGAACTGATGATGATGATGGTGTTGTGCTCCCCTGCTCTGAAGGAGCATTCTCACTTCATTTCAGACGCGAAGCACAGAACAGAGGAGTGTCATTTGAGGCCGTTGGATACAGATGATTAATTTGATCGGACGGACTACTTTATTCTTTGTTTTTGGTTGGCACTTATAAAAGCGCCAACACTTCTGTAAAGACACTTACGTTTTCAATTTCAAATATCAAAAACACCAAAAAGAGAGGTTTTCCCCCGCCAAACAACCGCTTGAGTTGCAACTGTTTCGTGGTTTCTCGAAACTTTTCTTGTTTTTTCACATGTATCAATTCTTTTTTAAGGTGGTGTGTAATTTAAAAAATATAATAAAATATTTACTAAGAATAAAATAATTAAATTTTACACTATTAATTGTTATTTTTAAAAGATCAAGACGGTGCTCGACATATATCCCCTGGTGGCAAGTAATATCCATTTTCTTTCGAAAACACGAAAACAGTGGGGCAAGAGCGGTGCCAGATCAAAAGGGAGGGGCGTCCAAAACCTACAGGAAAATTTTAGGGGCACCAAACTATTTTTTTTTACCTTAATTTAACATAATTTAGCATATACTTTTTGGTTTATAAAATATAAAGTATTTTTTTTTCTAAATTGAGGGGCCATGCCTCCCAACCCCCTTTCCCAACGGTCCTGGGTGGGGTCTGATCAAAGTTGCATGATCAGGTAGAATGCGCATTGGATGATTTCATAAACGAGCGTTCCATGAGAAGATAAGTTGGTGAGAATTGAAAAAATTGCATGTGTTTCTGATCAGTGTTGCAACACATTGGTCTATTTACAAAGGACAAGCAGAGATTTCATCCCATCCAATCGAATTCATCAAAAATGTCTCCTCTTCAGTTTCACTTCGCTCTGTTCTGTTTGTTTCTGCTAAACATTCCATTGATTGCCCACAAAGGCCCCAAAGTTCCCCCATTAGTCCTCAAACTGGTTCACCAAAACTCCATGGAGTTCATGTCTTACAAGGCCAACAAGTCTCTCATCGACTTCCCAGATCAAAATACATGCGAATTGATGCCAACAGAAGATTCCTACGGGTCTCCATTGATCGCTGATGGGCATGACAAGGGATTCTTCGCCGTCCTGATGTTTGATGCGAACCAAGAACCGAGATCCGTCTACATGGATACCGGAAGCAGCTTGCTGTGGATGACCTGCGAGCCATGTGCTCTAACAAAAAACAAAAGGCATCCTTACAATCCCTTAAAATCATCTACTTACAAACCAGTCGACTGCGAGGACGACTTATGCTATCAATCCCAAATAGATGGCGTCAACATGGCCTGTAATGATAAGCTCGGGCGATGCTCGTATTTCATAAAGTATGGCGCGGGTAGCAGATACAGCAGCGGCCATCTTGCAAGAGAGAGTATGGAATTTGGCAATGGCCGAGTAGTTCTTGAAAACATTCTATTTGGCTGCTCGCGCAATAGCAATATGGAAGATGGAGATGGGATCTTAGGACTTGGGAATCCCATTTTAAGTCCCTTCTCCCTGATTTCACAGATGCAGGCTACAGACTTCTCGTACTGCTTTGGCAATATAAGCGATCCATCTTATATGTACAGCACGTTGATCATCGGGGGTACGAACCTGTTTACGACACAAGAGACGCGGTTGATGATCGATAAGCATTACTACATCAACCTGGAAAGCATCACTATTGGAGGAGAACGCTTGGACATCGACCCTAAAATCTTACGAAGGAATCCTAGCGATTATACCGCTGGGATGTTGATTGACAGCGGATCAACCTTCACGTTTCTCACGCGGGTTGCAGCAGATAAATTTCGTGATGCAGTGATTAATGAGATTGAAAACATAGACGACTTCCTAGAACAAAACCGCACTATCAATTATGGTAGGTACGGTTACACCATGTTATGCTATAACGGCGTCTTCAGGAGGGATTTAGTCGGGTTTCCGAAGGTGGAACTTGGCTTCGAGGGCGGTGCAGTCATGGAGCTAACCACTGAACACATATTCCAACAGAGGACCGACAAAACTTTCTGCTTCGCCATCATCCCGACGGAGAAAGCTTTCCCCAGCAGTGGCCATTTAAATATCCTTGGGAATATGATGCAACAATACTACTACATATGGTTTGATCTTGAGGAAGAGACATTGGGGTTTAAAAAAATGGATTGTAAAACCGTGGGAGATCAAGGATGAAAACTGGGTTTAAGTCATTCCTGTGGGGTACTCGTCACCGGATATTTTATCAATATCCCATATTTGTTAGGAAATGCAACTTTTGTAAAGATCGTTACCAATTTTGGATGGTCTTTTATGCCACAAATTTGGGTTTAAATAATTATCTTTCAATAAATATGTTTAATAAGCAATACAATATTTACACCATTGGACTAATAGATATAGATGTGAACCAATTATAACTAAACATAAAACCCCATTAAACTCTAATATTTAACAGATTCCAATCCAATGTGCTGGCGTGTGCCACAGCCCTTGTTGGGTATAACTCTTAGAAGAAAACCCATTGGAACTCTTCTACTCCCCCTCTTTATACATCTGTAGATCCCCTGCCGCCGAGGACGAGATATAATTATTTCCTGACCATGGCAGTGGCAGCCAACCAAAGAAAAGTATTCTGGTTGATCGCCGCCGTAACCATTGTCTGCTTCCTCCTTACGGCGGAGACTACGGAGGATGTAGAGCAGAAGGATTACTTTTTGCGTTGCCTTAGATTCGAGGATCTTTTCCTTTATCCACCGAAACCCTCCAAACCCGACCCGGTAAAAATAGATCCCACCGACTGCTTTCAGATTCTTCGCATGATTCGTGCGTATGGTATTGAATTCGCCAGCATATCTGAGTCGTATCTTGATGCCATGTTAGAGTTTCACGATTTCAACAAAACTGCAGCGGAAGAGGAGATTTGTGGGTTTCGTTTTTCTATTGGCTGCCCTCCACATCTGAAGGATTACATATGGAATGGAATCCCCTTGCCGATCAAACAACCCAGACTCCGATTTCATGCGGGATTAAGGAGTTGGATCCCAGTCTGGGGAACAGGGTATTTTGATGCAGTGTTGGAGTATCATAAATTGAACAAAACTAGTGCAATGTGGGAAATTTGTGGACCATATTGTGCGCAGGAGGTAAAAGATTATATTTGGAAGGGAGTGCCATACCCGGGGAAGGTGGTTTAATACGAAGGAAGATTTGATTGAGGGGTTGAAATTCTTGCTTACGTTAGCTTGTTTTGTTTTTCTTCTGTAAATCTCTTTTTAAGTATTATTTCAAGTGAATTGTATTTCGATTTGTTATTGTTTTAAAAGTGAATTACAATATTGGTCAGATTACTAATAGATTTCTTTTGAGAATTGTGTGCAACATCTATGGCATTAGGCTAACCCCAAACGAAACATGAGTAGATAAGTATAGCAATTTGAATTTCTCAAAAATAATTTGTGATGAATGAGAAATTAATATTTGAAGTAAACCATGAATTTGGAACTAGTGCTGATAAAACTACCTCGACCCAGAGGACCTCCACGCAAAGGCGGAGGGGCCAGGTCGAACTCCTATTTCCAACCGTCTTTTAGAAGATCTAGAAAATAGATTTTAAGGGTAGTAAAAAGTGAAAGAGTCAATAATATCAAGATTGCATGAGAGCAATACATTCATGGGATATCAGTTCCTCAAGTCATCAGAGACTGCCCTTCTTGTGTGTGCAAAGCTGGAGAAATGATTCAATAAACAGATGATTATCATAAGAATTGAGATTATCCCTAATTTTGAAGGATTGCCCATAAGTCTTGGCAAATATTAATATCTTATCGAACCAAATCATGAGAATTTATAGCTACAAT
This sequence comes from Pinguicula moranensis, assembly GCA_028565015.1. Lineage (NCBI taxonomy): Eukaryota > Viridiplantae > Streptophyta > Magnoliopsida > Lamiales > Lentibulariaceae > Pinguicula > Pinguicula moranensis. The sequence continues at coordinate 2,828 of JAOWBN010222590.1, read as the reverse complement.
TTGCTTCCCAGAATAGTTCCATGAATATAATCTTGGGGTTTGTAAATTTCATTTTTAATTTTTTTTTTGTTGTTGTATAAATTGATTGAGATAGACATGTGAGCTATGATGTTGCCAAATCTGCTCCGAAAGCATGAGATGACTTACTTGTGCGTTAATTAAATTATTGTGAAGAATGAATGATGAACTGGACATTGTTGTTGCAAAATCTGCAATGAATGTCACATATATTTTATCTATGATTTAGAAAAGATTTTACATATTTGTGCTAAAAAAATAATAAAAAAACTCTTTAGCCTCCCCTAACAAAATTCCTAAATCGCCTTGCCTCCAACTGATTTACATCCACTAGTTCCCGGTCTCGTAATCTTAACCTCCCACCCCACCTCCATTCTCATCGATTATTTTGCCATCCTCCCATCTCAGCAACTGAAGCCTCCTTGTTCCGCGCAACAATGTATAAGATGAGAAGCGCCCAAAGACTCCCCACCCTCACCCTATCCCCAGGCAACTAAACTTAATAGTAAATCTCACATTTAAGTAGGGTCTAGGTCCACTCCAGGCAACTATCTTTCCAAAAGCTTATATTTGTAATTATCCTTGTAACAATTCTCATTTCGTTCTATTAGTCTCTCCAATTCACCTTCTCGCCATCCCAGTTCGGCCTCAAGTACTTTCACCCATAAGGCTGTTAGTGAGACAAATATGGTGATAATCAAGGATTCAAATGAGAAAAGTCAGATTAGTTAATATGGAAAGATTTGTTATTAATTTGTAATTATCCTTGTAACAAATTCTTTACCATAATTATTTGTAACCTAGTCTATAAATCCAATCCAATACACACGGTATGATCATTGAAGATCACACCATTCATTCTGAAAATCTTCTCTCAATTCTACACACTTTGATATTTTGTTCATGGTATCAGAGCTGATATGGCTTAACAACGGAGTAAAGATACAAAGGGCCTATGTGAACCACAATTACACAAGCCCAGCCATATGAAATGGAGTTCTGAGCACAATTTGCCAGCCATATGAAATGGAGTTCTGAGCACAATTTGCCAGCCATATTAAATGGAGTTCTGAGCACAAAGTGTTGGTTGTGAGGTGCACATGCCTACAATATAAAAACAAGTCTCAACATGAATTGCCTAGTTGGACTTGAGGGGGAATGCTAAAATATATATCTCACATGGGTTATGAATAAGAATATAAACCAACTTATAAGAGATTGTGGGTTATAACCAATCATCTTGGTACTAAGATTTTTATGAGAGTAGCCCATATTCAATTGTAAGTTGACCCATATGCGCGCTCGCACCCAGAGCCCGAGCCCATTTACTGTTGAGCCGGGTCCGGGTCCCGAGCCTATTTACTATTTGGTCGGGTCTAATAAAATTTACATGGTACCAGAGCTTACCATGTAAATCGGCTAGCGCCATGTTCTTGATCCTAGTATTTCATCTCAGCTTCATTCTGTTTGGTTCATTCACGAATTGCAGGTGGAAGGCATTCACACAGAGAACATGTGTTAAAGTTCTTTGCCCTACTATTTTCTGCACATAGTCCATTTTGAAGGTTTTTCTTTAGCCTCTTCTCTGCTGCAATTAACAATGGCCATGACAACTTTTACATCTCCAAGCTTGCCATCCGTAATCATCACTAAATGTGATGAATCAAATTACCTCATTTGGGCCTCGCAAATTGTTCCAATACTTCGGAGCAACGATTTAATGTCTGTAGTAGATGGGACTGAGAAAACACCGGCCAAATTTCTTATTGTTGCTGTTGTGGTTGGCCATGACTTCGATCCCAAACCCAATTCTGAGTACGTCCTGTAGTATAAAAAGGATCAATAATGCTTGAGCGGGATAAATTCTACACTAACCGAACATGTGTTGCTTATGTTGTTCCATCTCCGATCATCCAACGTCGTTTGGAACTTTATATCGACCAAATATGGTGGATTGAATAAAACTGAAAAATTTGACCATCAATGTCGTCTTAAAACTCTTTCTCAGGGAACACAGTCTTGCAGCGACTATCTGGATACTATGAAATGGGTTGTAACGGAAGTTCGGGCTATCGGATCTGATGTCTCCAATGCTGATTTCATTTTGTATATCGCTGGTGGATTACACCCTCAATTTGATCTCTTTATCGCCAATGTCAATCTGCTCCAGGATGAGAAACCTATGGAGTTGGAGACATTTGAGAAGTCATTGTTGTCTTACGCTGCGAAACTCCCTCCTCTGGTGGCAGAACCGATCGTATTTTATGAGAATGGAAGAAATCAGCACCGGCCGCCGCAGAACAGATTCACTGGGCTGAAGCAAAGTCATGGTCATGGAGCAGCATTCTGGTCATCACAGAGCAAGTCAATCACCGAATGGGCCGATTTTTGTTGGGCCAAATCCTGTTGGTCGACCGTTTTCAAACAAGCCAGGACAAATTTATGCCGGGCCACAATCTGGAGGGCCTGGTCATTTTTCTGGACAGAATACAAATTCTGGCCCACTTCCTAATAATTTTTCAGGTTATGCTGATAATTTTCAGGCCTAGTCCGATGGGTCCAATAGTGTTGTCAAATGTCAAATCTATGGTCGTTATCACACGGCTCTGGATTATTATCAACGGATGAATTTTCCTATCAGGGATGTCATCCCTCAACTAGTAGCTGTCATGGCTGCACAAGTTAATTTGGATATTGATAATAGCTTTTGGTTTGTTGACAGTGAAGCTAATCATGTTAGTTAATTGTGACCTAGAGCATTGTGCTCTTGTTAGTTTTCATGTATACTGGATGATGAAAATCATTTTGTT
>JAOWBN010222579.1:0-13117 GCA_028565015.1 Pinguicula moranensis | reverse complement strand
AACATAGCTTCAGAAAAGTGCAGTTTGAAGTGATCATGTATTCCCTGTTTAACTTCAGGATTCGCCTCTGTCCATTGCCCACTAATGGTTATACCCTGTATCCCATTGCACAAACGACGGCTCATGACACGGGAGTGAAAATATCTTGTGTTCCCATCCCCTTCCTTTATCCAATTTGATCTAGACTTCTGATTGTTGCCTTGTTTTTCAAAGTTGTCTGTAGATTGCACCATGCCACTTTCCTTTGCTCTATTTCATCAGATGTAAGTACTCTGGTCTCACATAAATTATCTATCACATTGAGTGTAGATTGTAGATCTTCTATCTTCCTGTCGATTATCCCAAAAGTATTGTGGTTCCATTCTTTCAGTGCTGTTCTCAGCAATTTCAACTTGCTATGAAGAATATACCCTTTGCAACCCTCAATGTGTAAGTTGTTCCAAACTGAAGCGACAAAAGCAGCGAAAGTAGGATCAGAGTTCCAACAATCTATTGTCATAAAAGGCTTAGGACCCCAGTTTTGGCTGACCGGTTGCAAGAGGACGGGTCTGTGATCAGCTATAGTTCGGTCAAGCGCTATTTGCTGGATATTAGGCCAGAGGTTCAGCCACCCCTCGGAAAGTAAAAATCTGTCGAGACGGCTGGCGCTTGTGCCACAACCATTCATCCATGTGTATCTATGTCGCAACAGTGGAGGGTCCACTAATTCACAGTCCTGGATAAACTGATTAAACTCCAGCATTTCAAGCGTTGGAGATCCTGAGAAGTGTAGTCTTTCCTCTGGAAATCTGATTGAATTGAAATCACCTACTATGCAATATATACCTCCTGAAAGTGTAGATAGACATGATTCAAGCTGGCACCATAGCTCTCTTTTCCCATTGATATCACCTGGAGAGTAAACATTTACAATAGTTATACTTTTTTTGCTTAAGAGACATGTACCTTGTACCACCAAGGAGTGAGGGAACGAGGTTGTTGATTCCACAGAGAAAGTATCAGTGTTCCATATAGATAAAATGCCTCCTGATTGCCCCATCGAAGGGACAGCTGCCCAACCAAAAGCATGATTCCACCAGATCTTCCTTGTGGAGGAGTAAGTGAGGTTTTCTTTTTTGTTTACTGAATGCATAGAAAACTGATATTATGCTTCCAAATAAGAGATCTGATTGCAGACTTTCTTCCAGGGCGACCAAGCCCTCTTGTGTTTATGGATAGTATCTTCATTAGAGACCGTAAGTAGCACCCGCAGAGAATTGTTTTTGATCCCGACCTTCCATATCTTCTATTATTTTTTATCATATCTAAATCAGATTGAGTGCTTTGAATTCCCAGATCCTGTCCAAGTTGCCAGATGCCAGCAGCTTCTTCTTTTTTAGGACTTATTGCTGCTTGTGCATTCAATCCAGAACCCATGTGCGAATACTTCTTCAGGGTACTTTCACTATTCATTGCTTGATAAACATTTCTAGCCTCTCTTAAGAATTGTAACAATTTCCTGTGACTTTCCTCAGAGTCCTGAGAAGGAATCCAATTTGCGTTTGCACTGTTGTCCAGTATTGGTTGCAGCTCAAAAGGCTCCGAGTTTTGAGTTTGAGTCACACCCATTGTAGTTTTTTGCAGTAAGGGAATTGTATTTCCTTGTTAATCATTTGTCTGGTTTGACCTCGTCAAAATATTTGGTGCAGTTAAATACACAATGTTAGGTCTCTGAGTCTCATTGCAGATCCCCTCTGGACTCGTTGTGACAGGAATTTGTATTTCAAAGATTTCACCCTCATTTACATAGTTCATTGTTGATCCGCTTCCCTTCTGATTTGATGCTAGCGGTGGGAAATGGTCTCCAAAAACCTCTCCATTCCCCCAATCTAGTGAAAGGATTGCATTGTTGACTTGTACTTTTTTCCATACTTTTCTCAGGCCTGGACGTTGGTTTCCCATTTCCTCAGCCACATGAACAAAAAAAGGTTCTTCCTCCTCATGTTCCACCCGGATACATTCATCAATAAGAGATATATTTTGGACCTAGATTTGTAGCCGAACTTTATGCATAGCCTCTCTGTCATAAGTGGAAGGGTCGATCCGGATCAGAGTGCCAAAATTTCGTGCAATCTCTTCGAAGAAATCATTGCACCAACAGTAGTGGAGTGCCTTGTACTTGTATCCAAACATCACGAGTGGTTTGTGACAATAATTTGCTCCAGGGGTGAGCCTGCTGAAGGCCGAGCCTTTCTAATAAGTATATGTCCATTGCAATAGCATCTTTTAATTTTGCTGTTTCAGAATGTAGGAGCACTTCACCTCCCTCCATACAAATTGCCTTGCAGTCTGAGAAACCATTTGCTTTCAATAGTCTAGAGATTGATGAGATTTCCACTCCCCGCTTAAGAGTTCCAATGACAAAGTGGGTGAGCCAATCCGTAGTAGCTGGACTTGGCTTGAATTTGATTACCTTCACATCCTCTTTAGGTAGGTCAGGTTGTTTGTCGCCCATTTGCAGTAGGGAAAAGTTTTTGGCAAACTGAGTGGCTTTTACAAATGGTGAACGATCTCTGTATTTTGCTCTATTTACAACAATCTGGTGGGAACCTACCCATAGTCCATTGAGCCGTTTTTCCATTGCTGCTAAGTCTGATAGGGGTGAAAATCTTACGAAACCAAAACGTCGACTGGTCAGTTCCTGGTTCTTTGGAATGTGCACATCTCTTACCTTACCGTGGGGAGAGAAGATTTTCCACATCTCGTCCTCACCGCATGATAGAGGAAAATTTATGAAATAGAAGAAATCCGTCCCCTTGCGCAGCCTTCGAATGTATTGCGGAAGGGAAGGGCGAACTGTTGATTTGAATTCCTCTTGATTAGGGTTCTTGACAGATTTACCAGAGTTCTTCTCATTACGTCGGGCCTCTGTCCACTGCTCTGGATCTTCAGGAATTGAGTGGAGAATGGTGGCATCAGTTGTTGTTCCGCCATGACGGCTACCGCTTGCTTCACTATTGCCGCTGTCGATTTGGGAATCGACTCCCTTCTCTTTATCGCCATAAGGATAAAACAAGTTGATCTTGTGAAGATCTAGGCTATAATTGTTGTATTATAATTGTATACTTTCTAAAGTATATTAAGCCCCTTTCTGATTTTCGGTGAATGAGTAAACATTCTTAGATGAACCTTGGTAAAAACTCTTGGTGTTTGATTATGTTTTCAAGAAATTTAAACTAGTCAAGATTAAGCCAAATTTAAGCATCATGAAACCATACGCGCTACTCTTTTTCAATTTTATGAGCTTAAAATGCATCTAATGCAATGCTACTTTGTGAGATTAAAATTGTTTTTTCCTGCATTTTATGGCCGTCTAATTTCTAACTTTACCAACGGGCTACGGGCTACGGGCTACGGCCTACGGCCTACGGCCTACGGCCTACGCACTACTCTTTTTCAGGCCATTGTTCAATAACGGGCCAGTGTAAGGTTATCTGTGAATGAGCTTCGATATAAGCCCACATTCCGTATTTTAGGATCTGTCTGCGGGTGCTTACATTATAAAATCCGCCACCCTCTAGGTCGAAATACCTAGCACGGCGGCCCCTTCCAGTTAGGTTTGCATCTCGATCTTCTCTGTAATTTTTAGTATATTTCGTTCACTGTATGCAAGTTTGCAGAAATTTGTACTAAGGTTTGGTTAGCAATTGCTTTTGCAGTTGAGGATTTCATTAGGGTTTAAGATTCCTTCCGATGGCTCCAGCAAAAGGTATCTATGGTTTTGATATTTGAAAAAAGCCTATTTTAATTTGTTTGGGAACCTTGATACTGTTCGTTTTTGTTTGTATTTGGATTTACTTGCCGAAGCGCGATGAAAGTGTGTTTTGTTTTTGGCAATTTGTAAAGAGTATGAACTGTATCTGCGCATTCGATTGAGTGCTTAGAGTCCTTCTTTCATTTTTATATGTGATTTTGGTTAATCTTCTCTGCTTCTGAGATGTTGAAACCATTATATCGAAATTCGCTTTTGTAATAAGTCTAATGGAAGGAAAGCATGACTGTTACCATTAAATTTTTAGCGGATTCGTTTTACAGTGATTTTCAGTGACTAATACATATTACTTGGCACGCTTTATTTCTTTGCCGAAGTACAATAGTGGTTAGAACATCTGGTTGTTTCAGAACAAAGTATCTGTTTATTACGCTAGAAAATAAATTATTCTAGAACTGCAATTGGTTTGACTGTAGCTGGAGATGCAGAAAGTATTTATATCTTAGCTTTGCAATTTATCTATGTTATTTCTCCATGGCTTGAATTCTCAGAAATAAAAGTCAGAATCATTACGACAGTATTGGCCTCCTTTGTCTGTCTTTAATAATTTGAGTCTTGGATTTGTTGCAGCTGATCCTACAAAGAAGTCTGACCCCAAGGCTCAGGCTTTAAAGATTGCCAAGACATAAAGATATACAAAAGTTTGTAGCTAGCCAAGTCTTGCATGTTTATAGGCCCAGCGTCGGATGGAGTGGGTCAATTTTGGGCCTTGTAGTTGTAGGTCACTTCCTTCTCTATAATCTCTTCCATCTCTAGCAGCTGCCTCTCTAGCCAAGCAAGTATCACGCTAATGGTGATTGCTGCCGTAATTTCGCCACCGTGCGCCACAGCTAGCTTCTCGTTTTCCAGGATCACTTCAGATCCTCTTGGTTTCAGTAGGAGCTCTTCATTGTCGTTTCAGCTGCCGAGTAGTATGAGATCGATCGCCGTTGGCACTGGCCCAATAACTCATTCCCGTGTTTTTTCCTCCATGACCGTTGAGTCTCCCAAGAAGAGCTCTCTGGCGCTATTTCTGGATCGTGAAGAGTCTGGAATTCTTCATTTCGTAAAGTATCATGGACTCGGAAATGATTTCATATTGGTAATGGCACGACAAATTGCTTCAAATTTCTTTCCAGTTCCATTGTTAAATCGATTATTTCTTAGAGAAGTTTCTTTCTTTTTTCCATGTGCTTGAGAAAATTATAACCTAGTTTAACAGGAAGAATGGATTTCATCTCACCCTTGAGAACTAGTTAACCCAACATCCCTATCAGATAAAGTACTTAGATACTTAGATAGTTAAATGGGCTTAGAGCTCTTACAAGGACAAAACCTATAATAATTGCAGGTCTCGGAGAACCCATCATTTTCAACAGTCTAAACATACTGAGATTCAGTTTCTTTTTCTGAGACTTATTCACTTCGGTTAGAAGATTTAGCTGTCAAACTGAATACTTATGTTGAAACATATTCACACTCTTATTCGTGTAGACTCATGACTCTTTCATCACAAAAACATGATTTTGAGTTGATATTATATTTTTACAATTGACTATTCTTAGTTCCTTTTATTTATTCATCTTGTGTTTAACCTATTTTCCATTTCATTTGTTGCAATAAACTGTTATATTCATGTACCTGACTGTTAAATGTGGATTATTCTGTAGGCAATCCAACTTGTCCGATTCGGTACAGACAATTTTTTTCCCAATTTGGTGTGCATTGGGCTTTAATTCAGATGGATCAAAATAGAATCGAATTGATGTTATCTAGAATGATGTTGCAGCAAGTAGTGTTCAGTTCCTTTTGTTAGATTGTGACCCCATTTCAGTGACAGTTGAGGCAATCACATGAACATTTGCTCGCATCACCTAAGAATGAACTGCATTCTTGGCCGGCCATTGTTGTTTCTGTGCTTCATTGTTGCTTTGCTTCTTATGCACTTAATTTTCCTATTTGCTATTTTATAGATCTTCTAGTTAGTTCATTAAATAAAGAGCTATGAGATTAGGATAGAAATCAGGGTAAAGTAAATTCTAATGGAAGTGCTGGCACAATTTTAATTCCCCCATGCCTTTAGTTTATGAGTTTCCCTGACGCTATGAGGCGAAAGCCTAAGCAAGACAAGAAGGAACTCTGGTATCCCTCAAGTCTTTGAGCTTGACCGCTTAACTCAACCAATAAAAGATATCCTTTTTACTTTGGTGGAACATGAAAATATACTGACATTCCTCAAATTGTACAATTTTTTAAGATAGGTTTCGTACTCCAAGTATCAAGCCATGTAGCTTAAGTGGTGAGAACTACACTTCACAAATGTGAGGTTCAGGGATCCATACCCACCTGGGTCGCAAAACGGAAACGGCCTCTTTGTATAATTACAAGGGTAAGGCCGCGTACATCAGACCCCCAGACCCCAACTTGTTGGGAATATACTGGGTAAAAGTTGCATTTAGAGGGTGAAACAAGATAACTTCTTTAGAAAGCAGCAAAGCAGGGCCTTTCTTCAATCTAATAAGCTGAAAGAAGGAGAGAAAAACACTCATTTTTTCATGATATTGCTAACCATAAGAACAATAAATAGAAACTTACTTATACATGAGAAACCAGAAAAGCATCCTCATAACAGTTAACTGAAACAGAAATCGTAGTTGCGAAAAAAAGCAAAGTCTAGCCTAGCTCATAAATGTGTTGTCCCAAATCATAATTAAGCTCAAAAAAGAATACACCAACTAATAAATAATATAAAAAGATGAAGTGGAACATTCATTGACAATGCAGTCCTGGAAATGGAGGCGAAGCAGGGAAGCAACCATCCTGGGGTCATTAGACACCGCCCTTTTTACCCAAGAAAAGACTATTGGCTGTGCCTCAGGACAGCTATTTAGGAAGAAATCAAAAGTTAACACAATTGATGCATCATCAATGCATGTAACCGATGTATTAGCAATAGATGTGCTAGCAATGTTGCTGAAACCTTGAGCAATACTATTAGATAAACAACTAGCAGATAGCAAATTTGATATACACTCATGATGATATATATCCCTTGTAATTATCCAACACATTACAAATTTTGTTCATGCTTAAGTTTCTAAAATTCATTTGCAGTAATTAATATGTTCGTGAATGAAATGCAATACACTTTGATCTCATGACCATAAAAACGAAATGATAATAAAAGAAAGCAAATAAAGAAGCTAAGCTATGTTATTGCGCATCAACTACACCCAACAACATAACATCTAACTCAAGTTTAGCCAAGTTTCCCTTCATTGAAAAAATTGATGAATTCAGCCCGCTCGTCGAAATCCATAGTTGTCCAATAGTAATAGTGACCATCATGGGTGAGAAAATGATCTATAAGGCGCAGCTTATCCATCACGTTCATATTATCATACTCCTGCAAGTCCTTCCTCAACTTTGTCGTCTTTTGCATTTTTGAGTCCTCCTTCATATTTTGCTCATGTTTACTAAACACCCGTGCTACTCGCATGAATACTAGGTCCAAATTGGAGAGGGTTTCTCTTGTCTTCTAGGTGAGATTTGACTGGCTAGTTGGTAATGTTTTTTTGCACCTCCCTCAACTTTCGCTCGTTGAACCATCTACAACTAGTGAAACTTTGTCCCCTATACCTTATGCCTTGGGATTGGTTGAATCATCTAATCCTTCCTCATAGTCATCAATGAGTTCACAGTAAGTGGAAGGTGTTGGAGTATGTTCTCTTTAAGCCATGATGTGGTCTGTCACTATCTTAGTTCCAGAGCGTTTAAAAGGTCTTGTGGCAACGCCCCTGTTCCTCGAAGCTAGTGTGTCAGTTTCTTCAACATTGTGCTACGAAGTGACCTCATCCCTTTCGTCTACATGGGTAGCGCATCCATGCTTATGCCTCTACATATTTAGCAACATAGAAAATCCAACATAGTGTGAGACCACGACCACATAGTCAATGAATTATGAGGTGATTATCTATAAATAAAACAAGTTTATCTAGATACATAGACTCAGGGTATGTATATTATTCACCCAAATAGAATCATTAAAATGTAGACAAGTACAAAACCTTATGGTACAAGAAATTAAGCAACAAGAAACAAATTGTGCATGAGTCACGACAAATCATCTACTTTGTGAAGTGTAAGTATCCCAGAGGTTGAGGTCAAAATTGTCCCTAAATTGATTCCATCCTGGAGACGCATCAGTAGTTTGAATGTGATCACCGATAAATGTTGTATCTTGATTATGCTCCTCCAGTCCCACCAAGCGTGCAGTTCCAGGCTCCAGCAATGGGTCAAAAGGGGTGACTTTGATGATAAAGTTGTAATAATTCCGAATGCATGTTCGATAACATTGCGAGCTGAGGAGTGACAAATGTTGAATAACTATTTGTAGTTTTCAGGCCTTCAATTCGTACCACCCCACTCTTGTAGATGATATCTTGTTTGTCTATACGGAGTGAGAAAACCATCACAATGTATGTAGACACTGTCACACAAGTAATACGTCCCTGCAAGAACAAAGCAACAAAAGTTCAATGGTCATTGTATATATTCAAAAACAACAAGTCATAACATTTTGAACACTGAGGCCATTAGGCCTTGTTAGTGCATCCCGGTGTACACGACCGTCTGCCGCTGAGCCCTCCCAACCGACAAGTATGTATATAAAACACCCTTGCATTTCACAAACACCATGTACATTGGTGGCAAAATTACCTTTCCTTGTATGATAACGTGGTTGGTCTTCTACTTGGATGTGCACAGGAATGTAAGTGTTGTCCAATGCACCCACACAACCCTTTAAGTTAGAAAAACCTTTAGAAATTGTAAGAAAATATGTAATGCTAAAAAAAAATAGCTAAAAGTCACACCTCAAACAATTTCCACCTCTTATCAGAATATGTGTCATCTACTAGAATTGGAGAAACAAGCAACTTGCTTCGCAGTTTAAGCACAACGAGTAAAACCTGATGGAATACATGGCTGATTCTCTAGCCACTTCACTGGAAATCAGCCTGTAGGAACCTATTTTTTGGCTGTGAGCTAGAGTGCGAAGGAAGGTAGCAACCTTCTTAACCACTAAGGCGTACTTAGCGTCTTTCAACCCACAGTCTTCCCTCAAAATTCTACATAGTTCTGAAAATGCTTGGCAGGATATTCTAAAGTTTTTAAATCATTCCGTATTTGATTCTTGAGGGATTCGTTCAAGGAATGCTAACCTTTCCAAAATCTTGTCTAGAACAAGGTATTTAGGAGGTGCATCCCTATTATACTTTTGCTTACGCTTAGGCTATGTGGCAGTATCTCTAGATTAGCCCTTTATTGCAAGAATAATTGGCATTGCAAGAACAAATGCTATGGCGCAAACCAAGAATGCAGTAGTAACCAACCTATTCATCATAGACTTACACAGACAATGTAGGGTATGAATGCCTAGCAATCTACACACTGATCCAACAAAATGTAACTGTTGGACGAAGAAACCCAGTGTCAATCAAGAATAAAGGCAACAAACAATGATATAATAGCAAAAAAAGGTTTCCTTTGGATGTAATAAGGTTTTCCACATGCATAAATGAAAACATCATCGTCTTCACAATAGTTGACATTATATATGTGCACTACCAAGTAACAACAATATACCAAAATTCAGAAAGAAAAGAGCATTTAATGTATGTAATACCAAAATGCAAAAATTCAGAAAATGTATGTAAAATATAGCATCCCAAAATCCATTATGTTTGTGGAAATGAAGAGCTCATTGCCTAAACCCAAAACCCCAAGTACCAACAACAAAAAAATCCAAATAAAGAATGCTACAGACATTCCACCCAAAACCCAAACCCTAATTCACTAATATAGGTTTAATTGGATTTGAAGCAAAGATTTGTGAATTAGAATAGGTGATCGATTCGAAGAGTCAAAATTGAAAAGCCCTAATAACCCTACGGACATTCCCCCTTAGCCGAACCCTAATTCACTTACAATATATGTTAAATTTGATTTTAAGCAAAGATTACTGAATAGTAATAGATAAGAATGATTACATGGAATTCGGAAGTATAAACCTTGTCCCTCGAGTGCGTCACCAAAAATCTTAGCCACGACAAGAATTGGGAAACCTAGATCCGAATTCTTTGTCGTGCACGAGTAGATGGATTTGTAGGATAGATTTTTGTTAGGGGTATTTGTGTAACTTCACCTGTCGAATAAAAGAGGTATCACGCAATTTGTTCATTTTTGGAAGAACAGGATTTGCGTCATAATCACTGAGTTATCCCAGGTCTGGTCGAGCTGAAACAAAATCCATCGAGGCATGGTATAACAATTGTGTGCACCAAACAGTGGGTAAAGTTAGATAACCCTCGGTTATCCGACATAATCCTCCCAGAAATAAACTACCAAATGTAGCCTGCTTAGGCAGTTTATAAGAAAGTTTATGGTAGTGTGCTTTGATGAAATACACATATATAGCCTAAACATAGATGAACATGCTTCACATCTGTTTTGTGCTCTTTTAGCTTTGCGTGAACACGAATTGTATGAAGATGCCTAAGTGTATATTTTGTGTTTCCGAAGTTATCTTTCTTGCATTTATTATGAGCAAGGATCAACATAATGCTCTAGTGGCTAACAAACAACGAAAGAAAGTCATTTTCGAACTAGAGGATTGGGTTTGGGCCAACTTTCACAAGATTAGGTTTCCAAACCAAGTCAAGTCGAAGCTTGACCCTAAAGGAGAAGGTCCTTTCATAAATGTTCGACGAGTGAAAATACAGACATATGAGATAGATATGCCAGGTGAGTATAATGTTAGTGTTGTCTTTATTTTGGCTGGTTAAGTCCTTTTACTTTTGTCGATGAACATGAGCTTGAAGTTTTGGAAGGAATAATCCTTCCTAAGAGGGAAAGGATGATGTGAATGTCCAAGCTAACAAGCGCATTGCTGATCCCTTGTAGATCACGGGAGGACCAATGACGCGTGCAAGGAACAAAAGGATGAATGAAGAACTGACTATGTTATTGGGAGACGTTAGAAATAAAGAATAAGCCAAACGAGAAGCTTCAGCGCCATGGGTCAAATCTGTTGCAATCGCTGAAAGAGCTAGGGAGCGTCCCAAGGAATCCTTCCCTGGTTGAACTCTGTCGTGGTGAATAATCCTATCCAAGTTGGACTCTCCCATTCCGATCTATCCCAACAAGTCTTATCCAAGTTGGATTCTCCTATCACAAGGAGTCCTACCCAAGTTGGACTCTTCCATTTTGAGGAATTCAACACCAGTTGGACTTCGCCAACCAAAGGAGTCTCATCCGGGAGAAGAATGTGTAGAAAACGTTCAGGATAAGGGGGCATGTCCCCATTGAGAGAGTGGTTGAATAAGAGTCCCACTAATTATTTATTCCCATTTTTGAAAATCTAGCCAAGATAGAGTTTAGCTACTTTTGGATATTCTTAAATCTAGTTATAATAGAGATTAATTTGTTTTAATTAATCTCAAATCTAGGAATTAGAGTTCTAACCTTTGGCTACTTCTTTGTCTATATAAAGGCATGTAGTGGTTGAGACTTACACCCAATTTCATGATTGATTTTATAATATGAACTTGAGAAAATCTCTTTGTTCTTCAATCCATATTCTATACAAAACTAGGTTGAATGCATCTTAGGATTCATGTAATGGTTGACTTGACGATTTTTGTATTGATCATAGAGTAAATCATCGAGTAGGCGTTCAATTAAGCCTCTAGTTTATATTCTTTCATAGCGTAATAGTTTACTAGGGTTTGATATTCCATGTTTAATTGAGTTTTTATGGCATAACATGTTTCTTCCATCTTCATTCTTTCCATCGATTTTGTTATGAATTTTATCTAATTTTTTTTTTGGCAGTTAATATTTTTGGTGCACTAGTGTGTTTCATTGTTGCAAGAATAAGTTCCTAACTCCATGTTTTATATTTTCGCTTATGAAAATTCACATCATTGATGCAATGACTAAACAACTACCTTAATTGACCCATGTGATAGCTCAGCTTGCGGCTGGAAACCAAAGGCAAGTTGATGGCCACCTGAGACTAAATGCTGACAATGTTGATCCACCCTGGGATTGACAAAATGGACCATGTGGACAAGTTGGAGTTCAAGATGATTATTATTTGAGAAATATCAAGACAACTATCCATAAGTTTCAAGGCAAGCATGCCCCTGAGGTATTCTTATCGTGGAAGGATCAGATGTAACCCTTTAAACTTCAACAATTTTCAAAACACGCTAAGGTAAGATTGGCTATTTCATAATTTGAGGGATATGCTTATACATGGTCGGAAGTTTTGAAACATTGAAGGCAAATGAATGAAGACCCTCCAATCAAGACTTGGCTAAACTCATTCGGTGCATGAAGAAGACGTATGTACTGGAGTCGAACAAACATGAGATGAGGGAGAAATACCAAGACCTTCAACAAGTGAGCCAATCCATGGTAGGTTATTATAACAAAATGCTATCTTTAAAATTGAAAGCCGAGTTGAACGAAAGTGAAAAAGCAACCAAGAAGAAATTTATCTATGGCCTCAACAATAATATTCGGCATTACGTTGAGAGATATGCACAACATTGAAAAGGGATTGAAGGGTTGGTTTCCTATGATGAAACAGTTGAGTGAGAGTTTAAGAAATCCGCTACAAGTAAATCAAGATCATGATCTAATCCAACAAGGGGAGGAGAAGATAATTGATGGAGCAATGCTCCCAAGAAAGATGTTTTAGAATATTATTAGAGAAAGAACTTTTACAATCGAACCCTAATCTATCTCGAAAGAATTTTAAAAATTCCCATGAGAATCGAATTGCGGGTAAGTCTCCCAATACGCCTACTTCTAGGAGTTCTAGTTCGAGGTTCAATGTTTTAAATGCCAAGGATTTGGGCACATGGCAGCCTCGTGTTCGAACAACTGACTTATAAAGACAACCGAGGCAGGAGTTGTGTATAATGAGGATGAAGAAGAGGAAAGAGAACCGAACACTTATGCCCTAACTTCATCTTAGGGGACGAATGCGGTAAATAAGATTGTGAACACTGAATTGACATATTCAAGTGTAAAAGAAGGTGTATCATAGGATATTTCTTTTTTTCGACGAGCCTTTAAGAGTGCCATCGGTGTCTGATTCCTGCTCCTGGACTGTATAATCTGCCCTTCCGTCAGAACCTCCTTTGTTGGTTAAGTGAACAGCTAAATGGCTCACTTAACATCATGAATGCACCAGCATCTCGGCATTCAGATCATCGCCATCACCCGTTCTTCACTAAATCTGGATATCATGACTAT
>JAOWBN010222568.1:0-13117 GCA_028565015.1 Pinguicula moranensis | reverse complement strand
ACAAAATTTAAAAAAATATATGCATCGACCCGGAGGGCCAACCGTGCCAGAACCGCACCTGAAGCGGGTCGGGCCCGCCGGGGGCTGGCCCGGCCCGCGGCCCGGAGGGCCGTGCCTGGCCAAACGGGCCGGTTGGCCCGTTAAACCGGGCCAAGGGCCCGGATCCAGATTTCTGGACCCGGGGCCCAGTCGGGCCGGGCCGGTTGGCCCAGCCCGGGCATCTCTACCCGCGCAGGTAGCGATGGCAGCGGTTGCGGTAAATCCCGCTCCGTCGCTCCCGCGCGGGTAGCGAGTGAATGCGGGCGCTGTTTTTATGCCCGCATTTGTTAGTGGGCGGGACGCAGATAATATTTTTTTATTATGTGAGTAACACCCGCACTGCACCGCACCACCAATGTTTCGCGGTGTGGTATGATAACAACTCTTCACGGGCGATTCGTGGTATAAATTTTGGAAATCGCAACTTTCGTGGGCGGGACACGATACGGGCTGTTTCGATACTGCCCGCTCCGCTTGGTTAGGTACAATCACGCGAAGCGATCCTCATCCTCACCATGGTCCTGTAGAAAGCGGTGCACCAGATCTGGCCTCCTGACTTCGCTGAATCCGTATCAGCAGACAAGAAGACAACAAAACCAGGGCATACCGCATACCTGTATTTCCCTTGTGATTCAATCTTGCTATTGTTTGATGATTACTATTTATATTACTGGCGCTCTCGATTTCAATAGTTATCTCATGTTCACGCACCACGCGAAGCAGCTGAAGAACCCCACATCCTACCTGCCTCTCTCCCAAACGTTGGAGGAATTGGATTGATATTGAGTTTAATCCAATTTCTCCCACCGGCGAAAGGGAAACCCTACGCTTTCAATGTTATGCGATTGGTTTTTTGTTGTTCTTTCCCGTGCGATTGTGTATCTGGAATTGTAGAATTCGCTGTTTTTTGAGGGGGGGTCATCTCGATTTGGGGAAATGCCAAGCATCGGGGTGAAATTATACAGCGTCTTTTTCAAGTTTATGTTAAAGCATCGGTTGCAAAATCGATTGCAGGGGCCGGATAATGATACCTCTGGCGCTGCTGGTGGTGGTTCTTTTGGGGTGACATCGAGGCCGGAGGAGGAGACGGTGGCTTCTGCCAAGCCTTCATTCACGGATGGCGTCGCCACCAAAGATATACATATCGATGCCTTAACATCTCTCTCAGTTCGGATTTTTCTTCCGGATACTTGCCTGCAATTACCAGATGCGGTAGCCAGATCTCGGCTCGGGAAGATGAATCCCGGATCTGATCAGAACCAAGCTTCGGATCGTGGCAACAGTTATGGATCGTCTAATAATAATGGGATTGTTTCGACCAGCAATGGCAGTGTAGTTGTTAAGCGTGGTCAAAATATCGATCAACGGAGAAGTAGCTATGGTGGTAGTAGCGAAGATGGGACTTTGAAATGCGAGAGTGGAAGTTACAGAGGGTATAACCCAGTTGGGAACAACTGTCGCAGGCTGCCGGTAATGTTGCAGTTTCATGGTGGGGGATTTGTTAGCG
Source organism: Pinguicula moranensis (assembly GCA_028565015.1). Taxonomy (NCBI): domain Eukaryota; kingdom Viridiplantae; phylum Streptophyta; class Magnoliopsida; order Lamiales; family Lentibulariaceae; genus Pinguicula; species Pinguicula moranensis. Next base: position 11,571 of record JAOWBN010222568.1, on the reverse strand, counting down.
GGAGCAATGATTCTGTAGCAAATGATTTCTTCTGTAGGCGCATCGCGAAGTTGTGTGATGTGATCGTGTTGTCCGTGGGGTACAGGTTGGCACCAGAAAATAAATACCCAGCCGCATTTGATGATGGGTTGAAGGTTCTGCATTGGCTTGCAAAACAGGCGAATCTGGCTGAATGTAGCAAGTCTTTGGGGAGGGGAGGTGGAGCAGATTTGAGGAGGTATGAGGGTAATTGGCATGTAAAGGATGCTTTTGGAGCTTCATTGGCAGAGCCTTGGTTGGCTGCCAATGTATTGAATATGTTGCTTTAAACAGAACGTAGTCAATGTATTGAATATGTTGCTTCAAATTCGGGAATTTGGAAATTGTAAGTTGAAGAAAAAAATGGATTAGAAATGGGTAGGTCTTAATTTCTGATGTTGCTTGTGTGATCTCTGATTTTAGCTGGATAAATGAAAGTAGCACTGGTTCAGTGTATTGAAATATGTATGTTAATGAGCTTCCGCATGTAATTTAGGTAAAATCACTGTCCTCTACGTGCATTTTGATGTTTCTGAGTGGTTACAAGCATGATAACTGAGATGTATAATGAACTAATGATGATCACATATTCCTGTTTTTCTATTTTAGCACTTTTAAGTTTTTCTAGTCGCTCTCTTTTCTTCTGAAAGAACCTTATTCCTATTTGGACTTGGTATGTAAGCAGGTGTGTTCTTCTTGGGGTGAGCTGTGGAGGGAATATTGCTGATTATGTGGCAAGGAAAGCCGTCGAGGCTGGGAAACTTCTGGCTGTTGTTTGCTTAAGCAGACAAAATGGGGGCTTTGCCAATGCAATTCGATTTCCCCATACGCATCTACGCGCGTGAAGAAAAAATGGGGGCAGTGGGGTTTTTACGTAATGTACAAGGGGGTAAAGTGGTGTTTTTGAAAGTACAAGGTAGTAAGTTGGCTAATAGGCATAGTACAAGGGGGCTAATGGCATTTTGCTCCTCTTCTGGCTATAAATCTTTATTTTGAATATTATGATCTGTTATCTTCTAAAACATTATTTTTTTGGCACTTTTGACAAATTCTGGATTGATTGATTTTTTTGTTTTGAATTTTGGGGTGAGGGTGGAAATTCAAGTTTTGAATCACATTATCGATTTAAGCCATATTTTGTATCTCCAATATTTTTTTAAACTAGTCCACTAGAAAAAAGAAATTGTAAAAAATGTGAGCAACTACACCTTACAACTGTGAGGTCCAGAAATCAATACCCGTCTGGGTCGCGAAACGGAAACGGCCTCTTTGTATAATTACAAATATAAGGCTGCTTACATCAGACCCCCCAAACCCGAGAATATACTGAATAAAGTTGCGTTTTTGCTCTACCTGTTGATGTAATTTCTACAAGAACACTTGTAATAGACATGTAATCTTAAGCTGCGTGAAATAAAAGTTATGGCTTCCCTTCAACCTCCTTAGCCTTCCTTCTTCATTACACACGGCCACTACTCACAGTGTCAATGTCAATGTCAATGTCACTACGCAAAATCCATTGCAAAAACCAAGCCTAATTTGATGCCCCTCGAGTGTTTCTCAACAACTTTTGCAAATCCAATTCAATAAAAAAAACTTTAATTTGAAATTTAAAAAAAATAGATTTATTAAAATTTCGCAAAAGAGACATTGACCATATTATACGTCATAAGGAAGTTGCTTAATTGTCTACATACCGGCAATAAATGAGGATAGTGATGCAAATTTGCTTCATTGTGAAATCTCGTTCATGCGGTGGTCCATAAGAAAATAATATGTTAAAAAAATAACTTCCTACCAACAAACTCGAAAGCTCTAGTAATAGTCCAAACTTTGAAAACCAAATTTGATTTTTTTTAAGGTATAAATATTATTTTTTAAATTATGGGGGACTATGCCCTCATTGTCCCACTTGGCTCCGCCATGGGATACTCCTCAAACACGCATAAAGCTATTGAAAAAAATAACATTATTAATAATGTATTATTATGGATGAATGAGAAATTTATAAATAATATGAAGGAGAAAAGATTAAGTAGCCATCATCTTATTAAGTTGGTAGAGAAAATAGAGAGTTGAGTCATTATTCCACTAAGTTAGTGGAGATAATGAAAAAGTTAGAAAGGTGAAGAATCTATTACACTCATTCAAAAACTCTATATATAGTGGATCGAGTGAAAAACATATACAACACATAGGGTCTAGAATTTTATTTCTCTTCTTGGCATGTTTTTGAAATTTTCAACTGGTGATAGAAGAAAGGTATTGTAAGAGTTTGTTGGAATTGGTTGTAAGTACTTTGCAAATCAATTCTAATTCTGTTGTATTTTAGGATACAGACGGTCGTGATTCTCGAAGCACCCAGGAGAGGGTGAATCTATTTTAAGAAAATTGTGAGTTTCACAAGCCTCGAAGTACTTCAAAATTTTTGTGTTTAGTTCAACGGTGAAAGGTTGAAGTTCGATTTATTTTTGTACTTATATTCATGTAATTCTTACAGAATTATATCTATTTCAAATTCAGATTATTTATTTCCTCTATTGCAATAAACTTTTAATTCCTTGATTATATTTAACAATTTTAAAACATATTTATGTTTTCTTTGGAACTAACAGTTTGATTTGCAAAAAACAGATGCAATATATCTTATATATGATTTTAAGTTTTTCGATTTCCACATCAATTAAAATTCAGATCTGATAAGTTGATCATATGTGTTTACAACTCTTAGCTGAATATGTGAATTCAGAATATTGTGTGATTTATGTTGATATTTCAGATCAATATTTTTTTGATTTTTTTTTAGGATTACTAACTTTTGAATTTCTTGAATTTCATAAATGACTTAAAACAACAATAGTGTGCCCGTAATTCCAGAAGGTTCCTCCTCGCTGCCACTTATGCAAGTTGAAAATCATAATGTTGTTCCTACTCGCTGCCACTTATGTAAGGAAATAATGGTCCCATGATAACACCGGTTCCGAGGGTTCCAGTGGTTCCTCAGGTGATATCTGTCCCTAGAGTCACAATGAGAAACCATAAAAATTTAAGGGGTTCAACTTTAAGACGTGACAACAAAAAATGTTGTTCTACCTTTCTATGTTGAATCTTGCGAGATTCTTGAAAGAGGATCCTCCTACTGTCAGAGAGGATGAATTGGATCAGCAGTCTTTAACTACGATAGATGCCTGGAGGCATTCTGAATTCCTTTATAGGAATTACATCATAAATCGCTTGTCTGGTACATTGTACGTTGTGTATACCGTAAAAAAGATAGTAAAGGAACTGTGGAATGCTTTAGACCAAAAATATAAAATTGAAGATGTTGGTGGTGCCAAGAAGCTTTTGGCTGCTTAGTTCTTGAATTTTAAGATGGTCGACATAAAAATTGTTGTGAGTCAAGTCCAAAAACTTCAGTTCATCATTCATGAAATGTTGGCAGATAGAATGATCCTTAGTGAATCCTTTCAAGCAGATGCAATCATTGAGAAGTTACCCACTTCATGAATGAACTTTAAAAAAAAAATTAACTTCAAAAGGAAAGAAATATCATTGAGAGTTCAAGGGATTCAACCAAAAGACTTATGATGTTATCGATATGAATGCTGCTAAAGCAAATATGGTAGAACATGAAAGAGGCAAGAACAAGAAGCCTGTGTATGGTCCAATGTTAGGACCTAAAGGAAGAGTGACTAAAAAATAGAAGTTTATTTGGAAATGTTACAACTGTAACAAGACGGGACACAAGTCATTTGACTGCAGGTAGCCTAAAAATAAAGGCAGGCTAACGTTGTGGATACAATCACAAGAAATGTATCTGACATAGACCTCTTTGTTGTGGTCTCTGAAGTTCGGTGGATATCAATCCAAAATCGTAGTATCTAGACACTGAAGCCTCAAGACATGTTTGTGGTAATAAGCCTACTTTTTTTAAGCTAACCATGAATGCTGAGCAGAAAGTTTATGTGGGGAATTGGATTACCTCTGAGATCGTAGGGCTTGGAACTATTTGCCTGAATATGACTTCATGAAACGAAGTAATACTGTAGAATGTATTTGATGTACCTGAGTTAAGGAGGAACCTAATTCCTGAAACATTGATGAGTCTGCATGGATTCAAGATGGTGTTTGAGTCCCATAAAGTTATTGTATCCAAACAAGGTACCTTTGTTGGGAAAAGTTATGTTAGTGATGATAGTTTATGGAAGATAATTGTAATGACTATTAAGCCAACAAAGAACATTAATGAGAATATTCAAGTTTCATATAGATTAGGACATGTTAATTATGATGCATTATGTAGATTAAATAACTTAAACCACATACTCAAGTTTCATATAAAGTCCAAACACAAGTGCAAAATTTGTGTTGAGGCAAAGTTGACACGATCATCGTTCCAATCAGTTGAAAGAAAAATTGAATCCCTTGAATTAATTGACACCAATATATGCGATTTAAAGTTTACTCAAACGAGATGTGAGAATATATGTTATATTACTTTTATCGATGACAACATAAAATATTGTTATGTATATTTGATGAAAATAAGAATGAAGCTATAAAGAAATTTATTCTCTATAAGTAAGAGGTAGAAAACCAACTAATAAGAAAATTAAGATGATTATAAGTGAGCGTGGTAGTGATTATATAGAACCATTTGGTGCTTTTTGTGCTCAACATGGTATTATTCATGAGTTCATTGCCCCCTATTCTCCACAATCCAGTGGAATGGCAGGACGAAAAGACACCTTATTGACTAATTACCTTTTAAATAAGGTACCTCAGAAGAAAGTCGAAAAGACACATTATGAATTGTGGGAAGGTCCCTTCCTATAAATACCTAAAAATGTGGGTGTATCTTGCTAAGGTGGTTGCACCTTTACCCCAAGAAAATGAAAATAGATCCAAAAATGATTGATTGTATTTTCATTGGGTACGCACATCATAGTAGTGCATATCGGTTTCTTGTGTATGAATCTCAAAATGTTGATATTCAAAAGAATACGATAATGAAATCAATGAATGCTTCTGATGTGATTGTTGGAGGCCTGGTGAATTTGGATTCTGGCATAGTTTAAAGTAATTGGATCCTGCAATGTGAATTATAGTAAAACATAGTTTTGTGGTTTATTCTAATCAGAGGCACAAACATGTCGGATCGATATGGAAATTTAACTAGAGTCAGAAGATTCATTGGGCTTTTACTTTTCAGAGGAGATGGGATTTTAATGGTCCAATCGTGAGATATGAATTTTGGAACAGACTGCTTCGTTCATTCATGATCTGCTATTTGCAGTATTGTGCAGTCTTGGTTTTATAGGCAATCAAAAATTTGAACGTATTCCGATCGAACTAAAATTTTACCCATTGACAAAGAAATTCTCAAGAAAATGAGATTCAATTCTAACGGTCCGATGATGAGTTATTATTTTCAGAAAATATTGTTCTCAATTTAGAAGTTGACATGCAAATTACTGAGACCAGATCAAGCATATGGGGTGTTGCGCGTGTGGGAGGTCACGACCTATGCTACAAGATGCCAAGATGGATCTTCATTTCCTTATTATGTCTTTTAATTAAATTAGTCCACTAGTTGGTGAGAATTTCAAATTTTTATGTAATTATGTAATTATGTAATTTCTTTTTAGGAATTAAGTTAGGATGTACTTCTTACTTAGGCAATGTCCAATTTTAATATGATTTAAATTAGGTAGGTCTCAAATAAAGTTTAGCAATTAGAGTCCTAAGCCCATTAAAATTATAGCCTATTTAAAGGAATATTTCACCCCTTTTCAGGAGATTTTTTACGGTAATTTCACTATGAGCTGAATTCATATTCTAAAGAGAATTAGGTTGCATGCCTCTTAGGGTACATGTAAAGGTTGATTCTATGATACTCGTATTAATCATAAAGTAGATCCTCGGGTAGGTGTTTGATTAAACCTCTGGTTTACATTCGTTTTTAGTGTAGTTGTTGGCTAGGGGTTGATATTCCATATTTGATTGGGTTTTTACGGCATTATACGTTTCTTCCATCTTCGTTTCTTCCCATTATACATTCTGAATTTTTTCTGATTTTAGTTTCGGTCAGTTTGGTTGCCGTGTTATTCGTGTATCTCTTGTGCAAGAATAATTTCCCGATTTCACGTTTATCTTCCGCTAGTAAAAAATCACATCAGCTTCGTTCTTTGAACACGTATTTCCATACAAATTCATGGAATCTGAACCAAGTTCTATTTCCAGACAAATTCATGGAATCTGAACCAAACTCTATGAAACGACACTTGGATGAGATTAGTCAAAATCAAGAAGAACTAAAAGAAATTTAGGAAGAGCTCAGACGTGGTAAAAGCACAAGGACAGAAACATCTTTTGGACCAGATTTTCTGACCTACATGATCGAGGGTGAACCCCGAACTTACAAGGAAGCTGTAAGCTCCACGGAGGGTCCTTTATGGAAAGAAGTCATAAAGAGTGAAATTGATTCCATCATGTATAATCATACTTGGGAACTGGTGGATCTTCCTGATGTAAACCATTAGGCTCCAAATGGATTTTCAAACGAAAAATGAAACTAAATGGAACAATTGATAAGTACAAGGCTAGGCTTATAATTAAATTATACAAGCAACAAAAAGGCTATGATTACTTTGATACTTATTCTGCTGTGTTGAGAATAAATTATATAAGATTGATTTTGGCAATTGCTGCATTGCAGAATCTTGAAGCACATCAAATGAACGTAAATGCTGCTTTTCTTAATGGAGATCTTGACAAAAAATCTGCATGGAACAATCCGAGGGTTATGTAGCTCCTGGATAAAGAAAGAAAGTTTGTAAATTGATAAAGTATTTGTACGGATTTAAACAAGCACTGGAATAGTGGCATGAGAAATTTGACCATGTCATTATGATCAATGGGTGCAAAATCAATGAGTGTGACAACAATGTCTACCTGAAAATTACAAAATAAGGGTATATAATCTTATGTCTGTATGTAAATGACATACTAATTGTCAGCAACATTAATCGAATAGTGAAATCTACCAAAGACATGCTGAACTTAAGATTTAATATGAAAGATATGGGTTTGGTAGATGTAATTTTAGGAATTAAAATTATACGATCGTCAAATAGTATGACATTAAGTCAGTCACACTATGTGGACAAGATTCTTGACAAATTCGATAAAAATGATTCTAATTCTTCTAGAACTCTAATTGACATAAGTCAACATTTGTCGAAGAATTCAAATACAGCACAACAAAAACAACGTACCCAGTATATTTTCAACTAAGTTAGGGTTTGGGGGTCAGATGTACGCGGCCTTACCCTTGTAATTATACAAAGAGATTGTTTCCATTGCAACCCAATATGCATTGCGCTATTTGAATTCAAATAGAATATTCTAAAGTGATAGACAGTCTTATATACCTGATGAGCTATACAAGACCAGACATTGCCTATACTGTGAGTGTATTGAGCAGGTTCACGAGTAATCTTGGAAATGATCATTGAAAAGCAATCATTAGAGTACTAAGGTACTTAAGATATACTCGTGACTATGGGCTGCATTATAGCAGAGATCCTATTGTCTTAGAATGATACATTAATGCATGTTGGATATCTAATACAAGACTCTAAAGCTACTAGTGGATATGTCTTCATTATTGGAGATGGAGCAGTTTCGTGGAAAGTCTCGAAACAAACTGTTATAATAAGATCTATGATGGAATCTAAGTTCGTAGAAGTGAAGAGGCAGAATGACTACGAAATTTTTTTGGAGAATATTTCATATTGGCCTAAACCTGTACCAGCAATATGCATATATTGTGATAACTAATCTACAATTGGTAGAGTGAAGAATGTCCTATACAATTGCAAGTCAAGACATATACGTTGTCGACACTACTCTGTTAGATAATTGATCTCAATTATAGTTATCACTATTGACTTTATAAGGTCAAATGATAACATTGTGGATCCACTAACCAAAGAGTTAAATAGAGATCAAGTTTAAAAGACATCGAGAGGAATGAGACTTAAGTCTGTTATAAATTAAGGTCAGTAAAAAGGAAACCCAACCTAGTTGGCTAGAGATCCTAATATATAGGTTCAAATGGACAACCTAACTGTAACGACCTTGGTACCTCATTGCGGGGTAACCCTTGTCTATTCCTATGAAACAGTGAAATTCGTAGAAAGAGTTTAAGCTTATTTGCTTCTAATGATCCTTATGCGTAGAAAGATATTACTCTTAATTAAGTGATCACCTATATGAAAAAGAAAAAAAGAATACTTCGAAGGAGAATTGTGAGAGCTCAATTCTTTAAAAACTATTGCAGAACCAGACGTATGTTCAGAGCCAAAATAAACATAAAACATGAGAATCGAAACGGTATTAGGAAGATATCTGTGTGAATTATATTACGCGTTTACACAAATGACAAAACAGTTCAAGGACATCACGTCTACTGATCAGTTAGTAAAGTTAATATAATCTCACAATGGAAGGTTCAATGGGTGAAACCTACCTATACAAAATTCTATCACTACATATTGAGTCCGTGTGTATAGGGTCAATTTCATTCATGTGGAGGATTGTTGGGAAAATAACATTATTAATAATATGTTATTATTGATGAATAAGAAATTGATAAAGAATATGAATGGGAATTTTTTTTTCTCTTATTAAGTTTGTGAAAAGAATGGAGAGTTGAATCATCATTCCACTAAGTTAGTATAGATAATGGAGAAGTTATAGATGTAAAGAATCTCTAACACTCATTCAAAAACCCTATAAATAGTGGATCCTCTATTGAGTGAAAAACACATACAACACATAGAGTCTAGAATTTTATTTCTTTTCTTGCGTGTTTCTGAATTTTTCAACTGGTGATAGAAGAAACATATTGTAAGAATTCACTGGAATTGGTTGCAAGTGATTTGCAAATCAATTCGTTTTCCATTGTATCATGGAAAATAGATGGTCGTGATTCTCGAAGCACCTAAGAGAGGGCGAAACTGTAAGTTTCATAGGCCTCGGAGGTCCTCGAAATTCTCGTGTTTCATTCAACAATAAAATGTTGAAGTTAAATTTTTTTGTACTTATATTTGTGTAATTCTTACATAATTATATCTATTTTAGATTCAGATTATTTATTTCATTTTCACTGCAATAAACTGTTAATTCTTTAATTATAATTAACAAAAGCATCATTCATTTTTCCACATTTAGAGTAGAGATCAATTAGAGCAGAGCCAATAAACAAGTTTTTTATCAATCAAAATTGTCTTCTTAATAAACCCATGAACCATCTCTGCCAAGTCAAGTGCTTTAAGCCATGTAGGGGTGGACAAACGGTCATGGAGTCCCGGGACAACCCGAGGATCGATTCCTGATGGAATTTCGGGTTGGGATCAGGACTGAGGTTTCAATCCCAAAAAACGTTCGGGTCGGGCTTGGGTTTGGGAAGATGAAAAAAGGAATCGGAAAGCCCGATCCCGGTTGACATAAAAAATTAAAAATTTAAAACACTAAAAATAACATAAAAAATAAAATAGTATAATATAATATAGTATTTCGGATCTTGGGTCGGGATCCCGATCCAATTCGGAATGGAATCGGAATTCAGGCATACCCGATCCGAATCTCGATTGCCTAACCCTACAGCCATGCACAAGCCCTCGAGGTAACAGTTGTTACGCAAAGATCAGGTTTTTCAACAAAGAACAAACAACGAAAAATAGCCAATGAATCTTTATACTGATTCTCTTTGAATAGAGACGTGAATCTCGAATAGAGACCGATCAGTTTCGAAGCAAAAACAGAGTCATTACTGAAACGAGCTTTGAAGACGACAGAATGCAACTGAGTTAAGTATTTACCATCCTTGCATACTTCAAATAACTTGATGAGCAGCTCATCAGTTATCACGAACAGTTAGTTCAGAGCAAACACAAGTCTGATACGGAGTGTATGTTGGGTCACATTTCCCCTAAGCTGATAATACATTCACTCTATCGCTCTGATAAAATCCATGATGAAGCATTGCAATGATATATTATTCGCGCCAATTTTTTTTTCTCTGGAATGGAGATGCTATTGAGATCAAATCTCCATGTTCAATCTTCAGTTTTGCCAATATTACTAGTTTGAGAGGAACTCGTGAGAAAAGTACTGGATCTTTATCGCAATCCTACCCTACAATGGAGAAGCAGGATAGGAGAGAGCAACACAAGCAGGTTGACGGAGTATTACCCTAATTTTATCGGATTATTAAATAAAAGTTAAAAGGTAATTTTTCAATGATAAGCTCCCATGCATAATTTCTATTTTTTTGTATATAACTATAATTTCTAATTTATTGCATTTACTCCTCGTTTCCTTTATTTTTTTCTTCTCATAATTATTATAATTATTATCAAACTCAGCATTATGCTGGTATCACAGAATCTATTATCCAAATTACGGTAATCAAATTATAATCGAGAATTGAATCCTGATAAACAAATACACCGACCACAGAAAATATTCAAATTGATATTTTAAATTGAATTTTCTTATTTATTGAATCATTTTTATCATTTTTTTTTTATCGGATTTCCCACGCAACCGTCCAATTTCTAGTTTTTATATAATGTGCTTGAGTGAAGTTTCCCGAAAACCATATGCATTTTGTAAATTGCAAGGAGCTGAAGGAAGTTGGTGGCCTGTTCTTCTCTTCATACTCGAAGCAGAAAACTGTCAGAATCAAGAACCATATTTGGCTGTAGATTGTTTTTCACTTTTCATTGAATGTATGATTCACATCTTCTCATTAGTTCTTTATCTTCTCGTTCATTCATGCTGACATTAGATTGAAGTTTCACTGACGAGAGTTGAAGCCCCCAATTGAATTGATCTTGAACCTTTCCTTTTCCCTTCGATTCTTTCGCGATTCTGATTCTGTTATAGTGTCTGTTCGTAGCGGAAGGCGACGGAATGATGGCGTATAATGTGATTCAGGATACTGATGGGTCACCTCGAGTGGTGTTGTCAGAGCCTACTGGTTCAACTGCAGAGGTTCTTTTTCTTGTTTCTTAACATTTTCTCTTAATTCCTTTTCGCTTTCTAGTTGTTCGGTTGATAAGTGACTGTCATAAATTGTTGAAGAAGTCTTGGCTTCTATTTTCTTTATTTTCTCGTTTGTGGCTTGGCAGTTTAGATTTTGAAAGGACATGGATATTTCACTCGTTCGCAAGTGGGGATTGAAAAGAAAGTTTTGTATTCGTTCCAGAAATATAAATTGAATACATCTGTTTGTGTGGGACCCCAAAACTTTGTTGTTTTTTGCTTACGCTAGATCACTAACTGTCGGAACTGAGGCAAATATATTGATGAGTATGATAAGAAATGTAAACAGAACAGTTTTGTATTCGTTCCAGGTGCTTTTGTTCGGTGGGCAAGTTGTTTCTTGGAAGAATGAAAGAAGACAAGAGATGCTTTTCATGAGCAATAAGGTGAACTTATTAATTTGTGTATGATATAAATGCTAAATGGTGAAAGAAACCA
>JAOWBN010222558.1:0-13119 GCA_028565015.1 Pinguicula moranensis | reverse complement strand
CACTAATATCCTTGCAATTGAGGGAGTATGGACAGCGACACAGGCTAAGTTATTGGTGATTAATGTTTACTTTCCCTATGTTCCGTCTGAAAAACGTGATTTGCGTTTACATATTTCGAGTATGATATAGGAAGTAAACTCGAATTTTCCAAATTTAAACCACCCAAGACAAAATCTGAAAAAAGTATTTTATTTTTGAGAGTATGCTCATGTAAACTTATACAAATCAAAAGAAGATCTAAAAAATATTTGTTATGAAGAATACCTGCATTAATAAGGAACAATAATAACTATGAAGATTTAATTGCAGTAATCGATGGTAAGAGCATAAAAAGAAGACTAAATGAAAATGCCACATATTAGATTAGTTATTTTTTTATAATTTTAAATCAAGGCTCAATCGAATATATGAACCAACATCCTAAAATCAAAATCTGAAACCTTTGATATGATATTGAACTCCGACCCAAAACATTCGGATAAAAAAACTAAATAATTCTAGTTCACGTACCAAAAAAAGGGTTCAGATTCGGATATCCGAACAAAACTGTTACTCACTCTTTATGAGTTAAACACAGAGAACTTCTTCCAACAATACACTATTGAGAATCAAGCTTTCTATCTGGAAACTATGGTGGACTCATCCACCACTACACAAACTGAGAATCGGCCACTAGTGTCGGAGCCACCTACAGAAGCAGAGTGACAACCTATTTTCTTTTGGATGACTGGTGGCATCCGACTATATGTCGACTAGTCCACAAGGACCTACCCGTACGACTCTCCGGGAAGATCGGGTAAACGACTGACTGGGCAAACCCTGTCATAATACCGGAGTCTGGCCCCAACATTTGTTCCTGGTGGGAGTCGAACCCACAACCTCCGCATATAAGGAGATTTATGGAGACATTCTGGACCATCACGGTAACCCGTTGGGGTTAAAGTGACAACCTATTAATAGATCAAAACAGAAGAAAGCAACAGATGACCAGAAGCAAGCCAACAAGGGCCTATCAAGATACATTACACGACTGAGAGATTCAACCATTGCTTACTATGTCACTAATTTCGCAGATACATAGTTCAAAGCAGAAATGGGCATCTTCTTCTAAAAGTATGGCTATGTGTGCGACATCCATATCTCGAAAGCCATGGGCCACCTCTGTCGAAAAATAGCTTTCGTCAGATTTGCCCACACTAATAAAATAACTCAACTCGAAGATATATTTGACGACATCATCGTTGGCACACATAAGCTGAAAGTTAGTATCGTCAGAAGTTGGTAACCGGTTCAGCAAGAAAGACTAGAGGCTATCCTTGCACCACCACAGCCTACTCATATGAATGTAGTAGCCTCACTGCCTATCCATCCAGGAGAGCCATTGCCGGCAAAAAGCAAGCTCCAATTCACTCCGATGCCAGAGGAGAAATCATGGCTGAAGGAATGCCTTGTGGGGAGAGTGGAGAAACATCGCAGGATTTGACAAGGCAGGAAAGGAACTGGAAATAGCAGGGTATTCAGGAGCGAGTATCTTACCTCTGGAATGGGGTGAGATCTTGATTATGCTATGCACGGAGGAACACAAAGTTCAATTGCTCACTAATGAAGGCCTCTAGGAGAAGATGGGGATTCTTAGACAGCGAGATGGACTAACAAATAGAGGAAATAGATGAGCTACCTGGGTGTGTATCCACAATGCACCACTAGAGTGCTGGAATGATAGACTCTTCACGAAAATCGCCAACAGCACCGTCCAGTCCATCAATATTGCCAACTGCTATGCTAGCTGGACGAACATGCTTGTAGGCAAAACTCTCATCATGATGGACCAGGTTGAAAGGATCACAAAATTGATTGAGGTCGAGACTAGCGGCGAGATCATCAAGATCATGGTCCAATAGGAATTATAGCATCTCCCCCTCCAAGGAATAGAGAATTAAGCAAAAGCCAGAATTAGGCAGTCCATCGGAAGGAATTCCACTGCAAATCCGAGACAAGCTCTTCCCGGCACTAACTCGACTGATTATGGCCGTTATCGGGATGAGCACGATGCCCAAGAGACCACCGAATATACCAGTTCCCAACACGCATAGACCATTGGACACAAATCAACGACTAGTTTGGAAGAGGCACAGTAGAAGCTACCTCGAGTCGTGCACAAAGGGTTGAAAACAACGACATTGAAACAGATGAAATGCCCTCAGGCTTTGGCAAACATATCGGATTGGGCACTAATGGGCTCAATTAGGCAAATAATAGCCCAGATGCAGGGCAATCAGGGGAATCAATTTCAATCGGCCAAGGTGGGCCAGTTATGCAAGAAGTGGATAGCTCAATACTATAACGAACTGAACAGATACAAGGAGACGTTAATATGTCGGATTCTAAGTTGAGCTCTAATTCAAGCAAGGCCCGCCAGCTACTGAAGTGGAGGAAATCCAGTAGAGACCAACAAAATTAATCCTAAGGGTGGCCCAGAAAATAGAGGAAACAACCCAATTACAGGGAAAAAATAAGGGAAAAAGAAGGTATCCAGTTAAGGAAAACGCGAAGAAGCGGTTGGAACAACTCAAAAAGACTGTCGATTACTATCGGGATATGTCGAGCACCCAGAGAAAACAAAGATACTATAATTGAAAACCTGAAAGTACGGGATCAGAGAAACATTGAGTTGATCAGACAGCTGGTGGAGGCTAAAGGTGAAACGCAAGCCAAGATATGAATACAACATATAACGTTTGGGGAATGGAGGAGTGGGGAAAAAGATGTGATATCAAAAAGATGGTACAGAAGCAGAAAATACATCTACTGTGTATACAAGAAACCAAATCTGACACAATTTCAGCTAGAGATTGTCAAGCTATATGGCCCACAAATAGGTTTGATTAGCGTACAAAAAATGGCAATAGGAAACTCTAGAGGGTTGCTATGCATCTGGAATCCAGACCTTTTCAAACTGGAAAGCAGTTGGGAGGCACAAGGAACTCTAGTGGTTACAGTGTTTGGGCAGAGATCATCAACATTCTACAACAGGATCCAAGTGGGCTCGCCTATGCGGGGACTTTAATGCAGTTAGGAAGGTGGAAGAGCATGAACCTCCACTATCTTCTCCAACAGGTGAAATGCGGGACATTGATCAGTTTGTGAAGCAAACTACACTAGTTGACACTACAGAGATGTCGCTTCACGTTGACAAACAAGATATTCAGTTCAGTTTGACTGTTTCCTCCTCACATCAGAATGGATGCTCAAATGGCCGAATCTCCATCAAATGGCGCTAGAAAAAAATGACTTCTGACCACCGGGCGGTGATGCTCAAACGAGAGACTGTCGATTGGGAATCGACACCATTTTGTAACCTGAACTATTGGAACCAAGTTAAAGAGTTTGAAGTCTTCGTTAAGTCAACATGGGATAACTGCTCAGTGATTGGATATAACAGATATATCCTACATGGAAAAATTAGAACCTTGATGACGGTACTCTTAAGAGGGAACAAGGATATCTTCGGCCACGTAGAAAGGGACATTAAAAAAAAAAATCAATAGCATCTTAAGAGGCGATAACAGATCAAAGAAATTTAACTGAGCAAGAGCTACAACGGCAAACAACGAAAATGGAAGAACTAAAGATGTTATTGCAGCGACAAGATCGTATGCTTTATCAAAAATCCAGAACACTATGGCTAAAAGATGGCGAATTGAATACAAAATTCTATCATACAAGAATCAAAAAGCACAGGCATATAAATGAAATGCATGATCTAAATATAAATGGTCGGTGAACTGAAGATGTCTCAGAAGTAAAAGCGGGGATTAGAGACCATTTCAAAAGGCACTTCACAACTGATTTTTATGATCGGTTCCAGGTCTTTTCACAGGCCCTGATTTGCCTCAACGAAGATGAAAACATAGCTCTCACATGGCCTTTCACGGAAGATGAAATTAAGAAGACAATATGGTCTTGTGCTTCAAACAAAAGCCCGGGTCTCGATGGCCTAAACCTCTATTTCATAAAGCGTCACTTGGATACGATGAAGAAAGATATCATAGCGTTCATCCAGCAATCCCATGAAAACAATCAGATCATTAAGGACATTAACTTTACGCACATCGTACTAACTCCCAAGATATCCATCCCGGAGAGAATAGAACATTACCGATCGATATTTCTGGAAGGATACACTTACAAGATACTAGCTATACTATTAGCAAACTGCATGAGTATGGTAATGTAAATGATAATCTCCCCACATCAGACGACCTTTACAAAAGGTCGACAGATTATAGATGGAGTAATCATCGCAAATGAAGTCATAGAGGTGCTAAAATGCAATAAGAAGCAAGAATACCAACATTTGATAAGTTGTGGACTACACACGAGGACTACACACAGTTCAATTGTTTGCTCCAGGATGCGCTTTCTACCAAGCCAATAAAAAATTCATCTATCATATATTCTTTGAATGCCACTGTGTTTGCAGAATTTGACAGGATCTTTACAGCTGGCTTAGTTATCATTATGTGGGGATCAACAATCCAAAACAACATTACATTCTTTATCTGGGGATGATAAAAACAAAAAAAATAAAGTGATATATGGAAATCCATATGGCACAACTCAATATGTGGCATTTGAAAAGCTAGATACAACTATGTGTTCAATGTTTTACCCTCGCACGGTGAACTCATATTGGAAAGGATAAAGGTAACCAAATGAATCTGGGTCACCACATACTTTTCACTAGATACAAGACTAGTCTTAGGGTACTGGCTTAACCCATACACATGTATCATTCTTAGATAGGAACATCATTTATATAAATATTTTTTATTTGGGCGAAAGCCTTATCTAATAAAATAATTAATTTTCTTGATAAAAAAAAGATTCGGATACCCGAACCATTTGTCCATCCCTATCCAGGAAGGACAGGTTCGGTGGTTAACGATGGAGATTTAGGATCTGTTTGGTAGCGGGATAACTAATATAACTCATTTTGGATAACTACCGAGTTCTTTCAAAATTGGAAAACGCAAATGGCGTTTGGTACACACATTTTCACGGTGTTTGGGATAACTCATAAATCTTGGTAGTTGTTTTGTAACAGATGATAACCGTAGGATAACGCTACCACGTCAATAATTTAGTGGGGAAATAATAAATTTACCTCACTCAGGTAGTCTATAAAGACGAACCCTACACTTGCGCCCCCACTCTTTCTTATGGAGAATTCCAAGCGTCTCGCATAAGATGAAGAAAACCCCTTCTTTCGGTGTCCGTTAGTGTACCGGACATCATTATCCTCCTCCGACGAAGTTCTCCTTCAGTAGGGGTGGGCATTTGGGATTCGGGCTTCAGGAAAAACCCGAGTTCCGATTTTTTAAAAAAATCAGGATTTCGTGTCAGGTTTGGGACTGATATCGTGTCGGGATCGGGTTTGTCCCGTTAAATTCGGGATAAACCCGAATCTCGATTAAATTCATTAATTAATCCTGTAAATCATTTTCCGTCGCTACTCTACTCGCTAACCTAAATCCGGAAATCCCAATTCTTCTCAGTTCTCACTTCGCTGGTTCGCCCTTTGCCATTCCGGGCTCGCTTCGCCGGCCGTTCGTCGTTCCGCCGCTTACTCTGTCGCTTCTGGTAAGTTGTAATCTACCTTGCTCGTTTACAACCGTGAAAGACAATAGGAGGGATACACCCGAACGAAAGAGAAGGACTGGAGCCGCTATTCTGAAGGTGAATTTTGGCCCTTTTGAACTGTTCTTGTTTTAGGGAATTTCGCAACTATTTTGTGGAATCTTGGATTATTTTTTCAAAGTCCTAAAAGTTTGTATTAGTCAAATCTTTGTCAGAAGTACACAGTTTTTTGTTATCTTTTTTATTGTATACTTTAGTGGATCCTTTTTGTGATCATCAATTACCAGTGTTTTCTATTGCTGGACACGATACAGTTTTGCTTTGCTTGATTTTCTGTTCTAAATTCAACAGAGTACTAGTTGCTCTGGTCTCTTGTATTATTTTGTTTTTGTTTGTTCCAGTTCCAAACATTTTCTTGCAGCATGTTGAAGTTCCAGTTCCTATCCTGCTTGATTTTCTGTTCTAAATTCAACAGAGGACCAGTTGCTCTGGTCTCTTGTATTATTTTGTCTCAGTTGCTCTGGTCTCTTGTATTATTCTTGTTGTTTACCTGCAGAAGGAGGTGCAGTGAGAGTATTTGATTTTCTTTGACAACTTGAGTTTCTTTGAGCCTGTATAGTGCCATCATCCCAATCATTGCAGCACCAAATCCTGTGATTAACAACACACCCACTAAGAGAACATTTGATGTCCTAATCCTCATCCCATGCAGCATATGCCCGTGAACAACATGATCACCCATCGTCGCCGCTCCTTCTCTACCCACCAGAGAACTAATAAAACCTGTAGTAAACAGCAAGAAAATGGAATGGCTTTTTATGATGGGTACTAATTGCAATGAGGGGCGTACCTTTTGATGGAGTATCCTTAACTTTTTTTAGATCAGTACTGCTTAGTCACTCTAGCTATGAAGCTATCCATATGTTCAAGGCTGAAGTCATTTCGAAAGGATTGGATTAACTAGCCTTTGGCATAGGTTAAAAGTTCAATTGATTGGGAACATTAATTGATCAAATATAAGAGATAAACTTTGTTATTGCTGTATTTTATTTGTTAAACTTTGCAATATTGCAAGATTTTTCATTTTGTTAGGAGTTTTGTCTTTTTATTCTATTATTCCTGTTGTCCGACTTGTTTTCCTTGAGCATGTTAAACTTTCTGTTGCATCTGTTTTGTTGAATTGTTCAGAATATTTTCCTTTTGCTTTATTTATGCTACCATGTGATAACCTGTAGGATCTGTCGTTCTATAAATTGGCTTCAGGTTTGATTTGAACTTTAAACTTGACTTCTTGTGAAATGACTGGGGATTTACATGTGTGTAAATTCTGTATATCTAAACCTTGTATTGGGTAGTTAATGGTGTAAAAGGAGTGTATGAAATCTTAATCCCGTGAAGAAGACTTGATTTTTCGTGATATCTAAATCTGATCGCTACGGACAGCAGCGCTACCGCCGCTTTTTGCTCCCGGGATTACATTGCTGATTACATTGCATACTTTTATTTTATGGGTTATAAAATTTCGGGACAACCCAAAACCGACCCGAGGCCCGCAGTCCCAAAATTTTTCGGGACTGCGGGCCTCGGGTCAGGGTCGGGACCGGGAAATCGGTCCCTACCCGATCTCGAATTCTGAATACCCACCCCTAAACCAAAGTTGATTCCAAGGCAGTTAGCAGGCTCATGCAAACATTTAAGTCTACTTGTTCCCATTTTTTGTACTCGGTGTTCCTTCCTTTGGTGAATCATCTGTGAGACACTCCAGTTTTTCTTTGCCTCCGATAGCCATCTTGGCTAACTAGATTCACGGGGGGATAGTTTTGATCATTTAGCTTCATTCTAATTGAGATGGGTTTGTTGGTTTTTGGGGACTGAAAGTAGTTCAGAATTATGGTAAATTTCTCAGTGAATACATCCGTGGGAAGGCTCACTATTTGTGATGCAACCCCAAAATCCTTCGAGTTTTCTCCATAGCCGTCGGCCTGTTGGCGAGGCATGCAATCACTAGTATATGATGAGATTATGATTCAGATCTAAGTGATCGAACAAGCTGCTGTGATACCATGTTACAAATGAGAAAAAGAATTTCTTGTATTACTTGTTGTATTTTATCATGTTACACCATCGTGTTCTTATAGGGCAAATAAAGATAAATGTGGATGGAAAGGAGTTTGTGGGATAAGGATGTAATCCCTTAATTGTAGGTATCACATCCTTATTTACATGTAAATAAATCCTTTCCATCATTATCCTATTCTAACATACATTGTCTTAAACCACCCCCTTCGTCACTTCACAATGCATATGGTCTAATCTGAAACAAAGAACAAAGTGAACCGCTCAATTTGGCACTGCATGGTAAGGATTATATGGACAACTAGGAATGCAACTCGTTCAAAGATACTATGTTCAATGGCGATAAAGTTGTGGAACTTGTTCAAATTTAATCCTGGCATTGGCATACTGCATTTGAGAAACTACCATCCAGACTATCCTTCACATATTGGTTGTGCGATCTCCAATTATGTTTTGGTCTTTATATTATGATTAACTATGTTGAAGGAAGAAGCTATAAGCAGTTAACTGTAGGTTGTCTAGCTAATTGGCGCAAGTATATTGTTCACCGCTAGCTTGATCCAATAGTGATTTGGCTCATATAAAAATGGAAATCGATAAATTAGCATAGAGGTGGATTTAAATGGAGGGTGGGGGATGGGGTACAATTGCAGTGTCACATTTTTGTTTGTTTTTTCTTAACCAATTTTCTTGTTTGTATTTTTGAAGTACAATTTTCTTTTGAAAAATATTAATCATGTTAGGAATTTGCTTAATATTAAATACTTAATATTTAACTTGAATTAATATTTCTTGTAAAAATTCTAATCGTATTAGGATTCATGCCTATAAATATGAGATATCTTAGCTATTGGGGTTGAGAAGAGAGGCAGAAAAAAGAGAGAGACTGGGTAATAGAAAAATAGAGAGATATGAGACTTGGGATGTGACTTTCTCTGTCTGTGGGACCTGAGAGGTTTTCTCAGTGTCTTCTAGTTATTCTTTGTGTCTCTATTATATCACGAGAATGTTGTTTTTTACTGGATTGATTCTCCTCTTCTCCCATGGATAAAGGCTTTTAGGCCGAACCATGTAAATCTTGTGTTGAATTATTTTATTATTTTGGCTTTTACAAAGTCTGTAATATTCCCTAACAAGTGGTATTAGAGCGAGATTGTAAAATTTGGGTTGTGTTTCAAGATCTGTATTGAAATTGAGATCTTGATGATTTGGGATGAGATATTTGTAATGTTTAAGGTACAAGATTTGTTAAAGAAAAAAGGGGAAGATTTTTGAGCAAATCTCCCGTGTTGACCAGTGCCGACGCTACTTTGATCGCTGATTTTCAAAGATTGAGGACTTTGATCGTAATGATCTTGGTGTCGTTTGAAAGCCCATTGAAAGATGAACAAAAGCCCTGAAGTTTTGTGGTCATATGTGCTCGGGAAGGGTCCCAATTTCTTCAAATCTGATGAAAACGCTGCTGTTCGCAAAATTTGAAAGCACTCAACATTGACCAACGATTGTCGGAGTTTTACAACTCCGATTGCGACGATTTTGGTGCCGTTGGAAAGTCCATGAAACGAAGAAGAGAACTCATAAGGTATGATGATCCATTGTTTAGTCTATGAGGTGAATTGTGCACAAAACTGTGTACGGGTTTTGGGGTTTAATTGGACAAAATTTTGAATTATTCAATTGGTTGAATTTTTAAGCAGTTTGTGGTAATTTGTGTGTTCCAGTATGTTGTGATGCCCCTGTTCACTTGGAGTTATAATTGGGATATTTGAGAGAACACTGTTAGCTACTTAGTTTATCTTTTGGTTAGTATGACGAGATAACCTTTGTGATTTGTGTCGAGTTTGGGAGTGGCTGAGTCGAGATGAAGGCAAGCTTGACATTGCGGTTAACAAATCTAATCTTGAGGAACTGAAAAATTAAAGCTATACAAAAAGCTAATAAAAGCTTGGAATAAAATTTCAAGTAGCTAGAAACCATAGTGGTTGATATGTCGTGAAGGCTTGGAAGCTTTGGAGTTAGGGAAGGCTCGTGGAAGCTTGTATATTGTGGTAGTTTGTTAATGGTGGCTTGGAGTGTCGGCTAGTGTTCCAAGATCGATAATTCACTCTGGTTGTAAGGGTGAAGTGGTGTGGATGAATTGAAGAAGATATGTTCTCTTAGTGAGAAATGTTCATCTGCGTTGGAGACCATGATCGTATTTTGAGCAAACACAAAGAGTTTCTGTATGGCTAGAGAAGTGTGAGTACTTCTACTAATTAGAAGCATGTTGGTCCCATGAGTATGACGATGATGTCCTCTTCTTCTTGCAAGTTCAAGATGAGCTTAGCTGGTGCACATCGCAGAGCTACCTTTGAGGGGTGGTTGGAAAAGAAATAATGTTTGTTCGTGATATGAGAAAATTCAAGTCAATGGGTGATTGCTAGGAATTTTTTTAATATTAAATTCTTAATATTTGACTTGAATTAATAATCTTTATTAGAATTCATGCCTATAAATATGAAATTTCTTAGCTATTAGGGTTGAGAAGAGAGGCAGAAAAAGGAAAGAGACTGAGTGAGATAAAAATAGAAAGATGTGAGATTTGGTATGTGTCTCTCTATGTCCGCGGGACTTGATTTTTCAGTATATTTTAGTTATTTTTCGTGTCTCTGTTATATCACGATAATGTTGTTTCTTATTTGATTGATTCTCCTTTTCTCCCATGAATATAGGCTTTCATGCCCAACCATGTAAATCTTGTGTTATTGTCTTATTTTAGTATTTCGGCTTTCACAGTCTAGAATATTCCTCAACACCGCCCTCAAATCTTTGTTGGTTCCTCCTTCCTTTTATAAAGCTTTCAAATATGCAATTAAACTAGCATGTCTTGATAAGATTAATTTTAGTATCGGGCCAACCATATTAGGACAATCAATCCGGTAAGTAATCCATCTTGAATTAGTTAGAGCCCGATGTATTACGGGACCCTTGAAAGTAAACATAAAAAATCAACCTATATATATGATGGACAAGCGGTTTGGATACACGAATTGATGGGGATGAAAACCTGAATGGATCCAGTTGATTGGGATTTGGGTACCTGATTTTAATATTTGATTAAAAAAATAAGATTTGAGTACAAATATAAGTACCTAATCGGGGCGAAGCTAGAATTTTAAACGAAGGGGGATAAATTTTTTAAGTTTGAGTAGATTGGGTAGAGGCCAAGTTGAATTTGGTCAAGTGGCTATGCATGTTCAGATACTGTGATAGAAACTGAGAGAGCGAAAACAAGTCGAATCAACCTATAAAAAATTCATGATTAATATTATTGTTGTTTTAGATAATATTTTTGATAAAAATGTTATTTCAACATTATTTTTATTAAGACGTTTGTTTAGACAACAGTTGTAATGATCGCTGTCTCCACAATTTTGCAATAGTCAGCTTCTTTATAACATAAACAAGTTCAGAAGTTTGTAATTTCATTAACCAACAATCTAACTAAAAATTATACTATAAAAAATAATTATATTGAAGAACTATAAAAATATATATTAAAAATTATCTGAAATTAATATTGATAAGACTTTATTAGAATAAGTAATACATTACAAATTGTCTATGGTGTAATGGTTTGAAGTGATATGTATCAAAGATCCAACAGACCAGGGTTTGACTCCATTGGTTCCTCCTTTTGTTGTTTTTTATTCTTTAAAAAAAAAGGAAACACCATCTACAGGACTCGGAGCCACATATTTAAGAAGTTTCACTACTTCTACGGTTCTACCAACTATGCTAGACAATTAGTGATTAATAGTTGTAACCAAATATAATTACAATGTCTTAGAGGGAAATATAATTTTTTTATATGTATAATATTTTTTAAATCTTGGGGTTTCAAAGGCCTCCATGTCCCCCTGACTTTGTACCTGATTATAAAAAAGCAAAATATTTTAACTATTCAATTTTCTGTTATATTCAATTTTACTTTTCTTTTAAATTTTAGATTGCAAAATTAGTATCAATTAAAGTGCAATAAGACTGAAATTGATGCACATTCTTTTTTGTAGGCGTGTATTATATTTATTATATATTTCTTAAATAATTCTCAAATATAAAATATTTTTTCTTAAATAATTATTTTAATCTATATTGCAGTTTAAATATTTGTGATTCAATGCTTGTTTCAATTGACATGCGGTTGGAGCATTCAAGACTTTTGGAGAACAATGAATTTGTAAGATTGTAATTTTTTAATCAATATTTTTTAATTCTTAATACCACGATTCTAGTAATTTGTTCATACTTCATAAATTTTAATTATTAAACCATTTTTTTTCATTCTTATTTGTTAATGCTGATATTTGTATGCTATTATTGCTCATGAACCATGAACACAATATTTGTTTAGACTATTATTATTGTATTATAAATTAAAATTATATACATATCAAATGTCCTTATTTATACAAGTCTTTTATGAGTAAAATTTTATAAATTAAACTATACAACTAAAATAAAGGTAAAATTAGAACCCGGAATGAATTTGCACACGATATTGAATACTTGAACTTAAACGGGAAGGGGTATCCTTTTTCAAAACCGAATTCAATCAAAAACCGAATTCAATCAAAACCCAAATAAAAGAAGCAAACCCGCACCGTACCGATCCACATCCATCCCTACCTATATATACATTAGTGAACCCCAAAAAATTTTGGAATAGAAAATATAGCCCAAAATTGCCTATTTCGACCAAAAAAATCACAATATTACATACCCAAAGACCAAAAATAAAGAGTTTCAAAAAGAAAAAGAATCGGATGAGAGAAGAAATTGTTAGAAAGAAACAAGTTGAGTTGACAGACAACTCTCCTAAGAAGAAAATGGAGACTTACTGTAATCATGTTATGTCTTCCTCCTCCCCATCAAACGGTGTTTCCCTCAAAGAGTCCTTCGATCAAGGTCTCAATATCTATTAGGTTTTTTAGGGATTGAATCAAAAGAGTTTTCCTTTCATTCAATATATTTTGATCTTACACGATTACATGAATTTATAGGAGTAAACACATCATAGGAAGATCACACGTGACAAACATGATAAGTATGATCTCCAACATGATAAGTATGATCTCCTACTACTTTTGACTTTTGAAGATATTGTGTGATATTTCCTCCCACCATTTGTTACTCTTGCTAACACTCCCCTCAAGTTGAATTGGGGGACCTTCAATTCCTAACTTGCCTAAAGCACTTATGAATATTTGTTTGCGTACGGCTTTGGTCAGGATGTCAGCGAGTTGTTCTTCTGACCTCACAAACGGAAGACTGATAATTCATTCATTCTTCAAGTTTTTCTTTAATGAAGTGTCGATCCACTTCGACATGCTTTGTTCGATCATGCTGAACTGGATTCTCTG